>JANHAO010019406.1:0-13232 GCA_026873985.1 Saraca asoca
GAATGAATCTTAAGTGATCAAGGATGCATTAATCTCAAGCTAGTTAATTTCCTTGGGCTGGTTGCTTGTTATTTGTTGTGTTTTTATTTCTATTTTGTTAGTGTAGTTGTAGATTAGTTTCTGCCAAACCACCCTTATTTTCAACTCCTAATCTGGTTGATAATATCCACAAATGATCTTTGGATTTGACTCGATATTGCCATCTACTACAAGTAGTTAGGTAATCCAATTTTATAAATTTCTAATTTTGATGGCCTCGACAAACAGATATCATATCCTTTGACTTTTGACTTCTAATTGGCCCTATTTTGTCTTTTAAAAACTTTTTCCTATTTCCTTAATTTTGAGTCCAAAATTAACGTACTCACCAATCACCGTGGCATTAGTTTTCTCTTTTTTCCAAAATGCAAAACTCTTTTCATAGGGGATGCCTTAAGAAACACTCAATCGTCAACCTCAAATTCCAATTCCCTTCTTCTTTTATTCAAATATAATTTCTGTCAATCTTGAGCTGCCTTCATTCAATCACAAATTAATTATAATTTCTTAATGGCATCTACTACAAGATCCAATCCTAATAACCTTGCCTCTCTAAGCTCAAACTAACCTATCAGAAACCTATATCTCTCATACAATGCCTTAAATGGTGTTATTTGAATACTGGATTGGTAACTATTATTTAGGCAAATTCAATAAGTGGCAAATATTTTTCCCAGTTCCCATCAAATTCCATCACAAATGCACCAAGCATATCTTCGACAATCTGAATCGTTCACTTTGATTGACCATTAGTCTATTGATGAAAACAAGTACTAAATCGTAACTAACTACCCAAGGCTTGTTGGAATGACTGCCAAAAATGAGAGATAAATTAAGTACCATGATCTGGCATAATCGTTAATGGCACACCTTGTAAAGGAACTATCTAATCAAGATATATCTATGCAAATTGAGTAGCTAAATAAATCATTTTAACTGGTAAGAATTGAGCAGATTTGGTTAAGTGATCAATGATGACCCAAATCAAATCGTAACCTTTTGGCAACTTTGGCAACCTAACAAAAAAGTTTATCGTTATGCTCTCCCTTTTCTATTTCAAAATTTTGATGGATTGATGCAATCTTACTAGACATTGATGTTTTGCTTTTACTTGTTGACATGTAAGACATTTAGTCACATATTCAAGCATATTTCATTTTACTCATTCCCACTAGAACACCTCTTTCATGATACATCATAGACACTCCCAGGTGCATGGTATATGATGAACTGTAAGCTTAATTTAACAAATCCTCACGAACACTGGAGGGAATCCATAATTGTCCTTCCTTTTTAAGCACTCTTGCTTTATCAACTATAAATTCGGAGTTTGATTCCACCTTCGCCCTCTATCTAGGAGTTACATATTATGGGTCTTGTTTCTGAGCTTCCTTAAAACTTAACGACCATCACCAATTGTATCGTCATGTGAGCTAAAATTAAAGTTTGATTAAAACTTTTAGTTGTATGTAGAGTTGTTCAAATTCTAGGAAAAAAAAAACATTAACTTTTCTTCTCTAGAAAGAAGACAAGCTAAATTACTTGTTGATTTATGACTTCACATATCCATTACCATGTTTGTTTTACTAGGATGATACATTATCGAATATTCATAATCCTTCACTAGTTCTATCCATCTTTGTTCTCGAAAATTGAGATCTTTCTGCTCGAAGATATATTTTAGGCTTTTGTGGTTTATATAAATTTCACATATTTCTCCATACAAATAGTGTCTCTATATCTTCAAAGCATAGACTACCACTGTCATTTCTAAATCATGCATAGGATAATTCTACTTATGTTTCCTTAGTTGTCATGACACATACACATTTACTTTCCCATTTTACATTAACATGTATCCTAATCCAATCCATGAAGCATCACAATATACTATGAAGCCACTTGATCTAGATGGCAATGTCAATATTGGAGCTATCGTCAAACACCTTTTAAGCTTTTGAAAGCTTTCTTTACATGTGGTTGTCCATTCGAAACACACTCCCTTTCAAGTCAATTTAGTTAACGGTGTAGAAATCTTAAAGAAATATTTAACAAATTTTTAGTAATATCCAGCTAAACCTAAGAAACTTTGAATTTTTGCAACCGTCATAGACCTGGGCTAACTTTCTACATCGTCTATATTTTGAGGATCAACTCATATCCCTTCCCGCGATACTAAATGACCAAGAAATTATCATTGGTGGCCTAAAATTCACATTTGGAGAATTGTGCATAAAGTTTATGCTCTTGTAAGGTTTGCAACACTATCCTCAGGTACTGGTCATGTTTTTCCTTGCTTTTGGAATACCATAAATAAACATGACCACGAACTTATTTAGAGATAGTTTTAAGATATGATTCTTTAGGTTTATAAAAATAGTCAGAACATTTGCTAAACCAAAAGCATTACAAAGAACTCATAGTGCCCGTAACACATACAAAAAGTGGTCTTAGGCACATCTTCCTTACAAATCTTCAATTGATGATACCCTAACTTCAAATCTATTTCTAAAAAATATTTTACCCCTTGCAACTGATCAAATAAATTGTCAATATGAGAGGGATATTTATTCTTGATGGTAACCTTATCCAACTGCGATAATCAATACATAACCATAGCATTCTATCTCTCTTTTTCATAAAGAGTATGGGTGCTCTCAAGTCATACTCGGACAAATGAAGCTTTTATCAATTAACTCTTAGAGCTAAGTTTTCAGTTCTTTTAATTCTAAATGTGCCTTATGGTAAAGAGGAATAGAGATAGGTTTAGTGCTAGATATAAAATCAATAATGAACTTGATCTCCCAGTCTATTGGCAATCCGGGTAATTTATTAGAAAACACGTCAAGAAATTCATGTATCACTAGAACATCATTCGGATTTGGAATAGACTGCTCCAAGTCTTTCACTATAATTGAATAAGTTATACACCTCCTTTTCAACAATTTCTAAGCCCACATGCTTGAAATCAAGCCAGCTATCCCAGCTATCTACTCTTCTTAAAAGATTACAAGAGAAAATTCATTCATACGGAACGCAACTATCTTATCAAAACAATTCATGCATGCACGGTGTAGGGAAAGCCCATTGATACATAGAATTACATCATAATCCACCATATCTAATACAACTAGACTTGCAGATACTTATTCATCTCTTATTGTTATAGAACAAATAGTCGGCTAGAAAATTCTTACTAATTGGAGTTATCACTATTAATAGCGATTCTATAAATTCACTAGTTTCATTTAGTAAAGAGGCAAAGTTCTTTGCAATAAAATAGTGCATATCTTTGGGGTCAAACAATACTCAAACTAACAAGCCATATATTTTTAAAGTACCAGACACTACGTCATTTGATGCTTGGGCCTCCTATCTGGTAAGATTGTAGACTTTCATTGTAGCCTCACTAGGATTTCTCCCTTGATTTCCCCTTTTATATTCTTACTAGATGTGGCCGGTGCTCTTACTAAAGCTGCTAATTATGTTACCATTTAACTTTAAGGTCGAGCATGATAATTTGCACCATATCCTAACACACTCATATTCTTAGGGCATTCTCTCGCCCTATGTCTAGGTTGACCACATCAGAAACACCCAATCAAAACTCTTCTACAAGATCTAAAATGAATTGTATTACAAATCTTGTATTGTGATGCATTAGCATTAAAAGTCCCCTAACTTTGGGGTATATTCCTTCCATGGAATGGAATAGAAGTAGTGGAAACTGTTTGACTCCTATATTCCTTCTTACAGTTAGATTTTACGACTAAGATAGTCCAATAAAATTTCCTTTCCACCCACTAGGTGGTATTCCCCAGGTTGGAGTTAGTCTTGCACTAATCACAACATTGGTTCTCTTAGATCAAGCCCTTTTTCTTACTGCCAGAGGGCATTTCCCTTTTCACAGTGTTCTTTGGACCTTAATTCAACCCACAAAGCTGATTCATAGCTTGCTAGTACATTATATCTAGATCAACTTTGACACAATTAAAATAATAATCATAGGGCCTTTCTATAAACATCTCCACCTTTATAGTCTCATTAGAAATCAAGTGAGGAGCATGTTGTGAAAGTCAAGTAAATTAAGCATCATACTCACCCATAGACAAGTTCTCTTATCTCAAATTTTCAAACCTCTAAGGCAATCACCTATTGGACATTGGGAGGAATAAATTTATCAATAAAGATTTCTTGGATGAAATCTAAGTAGAATCACGATTAGAATCATGAGAATTAGATAAGAAGGATTCAATTTGGCTCGAGGAATTCTAATTTAAAAAGCAAGTTTACTCATCAAACTTTGAAAACTTTTTGGAAGTCCAAGTTATGTACATAATTAGAATTGTGATTGAAGTCAAAAATAGGGTAAGACAATTTGATTTGACACACAAGAATTGAATTCAATTACCGATTCAAATCGCAAGACACAATACAGCTCGATTCTAATAAGCATGATCATGGGGACAGTGGAAAATATGACTATTCATCTTGTGAATTCTAGAAAAAGAAATGTAGGAGAAACAACATCTAATCTTACATCAAATCATAGGAGTTCAACATAACATATTTGAGGACTTAAACACAATTAAAAACTCAACCTTTTCGTCAAAAAACCAATCACTATATTAACAAGGTCATTCAAACTCAAACTTAATCGTACAATCACAAATACCTATTTTTATCAACTTCCATAATTAGGGGATTATAATAAAAAAAAACACAATATAATTCACAAGAAATGTATGAATCACCCACCTTAGCAACTGGAAACAAGAAATCTAATTAAAATCCACAAGGATCCTCAATACTTTTCAAGAAGAAAAAAGAGCATATTAGTTTCTTAGATTTTTCAAGGTTTTCTTCCACCAAACAACCAATTACTATTAGATTATAGTTTCATTGCAAAGAACCAAGCTAGAAAAAACAAATTCAAGCTCCCAAATCACTAAAGAATCATGTGGCTTCATGGGTTGAACAATAACATAAATAGTGACTATTGGCTTCAAAAATTCATAACTCAAATTTTACCCTATGAATCAACATGATTTTGGTATCAAATTGAAGAGGAAAAAAAAGATGAATCAACAATAAACATTTGAGAAATTATCACATTAACATGCTTACTTGAAGAGAGAAAAAGAGTTGTAGTGACAAAAAATGTGTAGCTTTGTAAAGAAGTTGAGCTGCATGGATTGCAATTGGAAAAGGGTTGAAAAGGATAAAGAGGTAGCCGGCCTCATAAAGGCAAAATGGGAAATCTTGTGTCCTTTGATCTTTGACTTCCAAATGGCCCTATTTTTCTTTTACAAACTTTTCCTATTTCTTCAATTTTGTGTCTAAAATTAATGTACTCATCGATCACCACGTACCAGGAAATTTTAATATAAATTAGTTAAATTAATTATCTTTGTAATAACTATAATTCACTTCTTATTGGGTACCCATAGCCCTTGTTTCTATCTATTCAAAGTTTCCTAGAAATTAAATTTCAAAAATACAAATTTTATTTTCTACATGTCCATAATAGAAATTTCAGTTGCCTAAAAATTTCTAAAATTCCTATAATCCATTTCTATCATATCCGAACTCCTTGTAACCTAAAATTATAGTTTCAAATTTCTCAAAAATTTCAAATTCACTTTTTCAAATTTTTTGGGGAAGCCATTTTATTATCAAAATTGATTTTAGAAAATTTGAGGTAATATAAATGAATCTAATTCAAGTTATATTGGGATTGATAGCCAGTATGGATCTTGAATTGGAGCAATTTAATGTAAAGATTGTGTTTCTCCATGATAACTTGTAAGAAGAAATCTACATGGAATAATCAAAATAATTTATCATAAAAAGGAAAGAGCACTTGGTCTACAAATTGGTTAAAAGTCTATGTGGATTAAAGCAGGCTCCTAGGTATTGGTATAAGAAATTTGAGTCTTCCATGATAAGTCATGAATATAACATGATTGACACAGATCATTGTGTATATATGAAATAATTTCCAAATGCCAAATTTATAATCTTTGAAAAGGGACTTATCAAAATCTTTCAAAATGAAAGATCTAGGCCTTGCAAGGAAAATTCTATGAATGCAAATTTTACAGGATTGAAAAACCAAAAAACTTTGGTAATCACAAGAAAAATATGTGAAACAGGTTCTAGATAAATTTAGCATGAAGAATACCAAACCAGTAAGCATACCATTGGCCAATCACTTCAAATTTAGCAAAAGAAGTTATCCTAATATATATAAAGGAAGGGAAGGTATTGCAGTAATTCTATACTTTTCTATAGTTGGGAGTTTGATGTAAGCAAGGGTATGTACTCGACCAAATATTGCTTATGCAATCGGAGTTATGAGCAGATTTCTCTCAAACCCTGGTAAAAACCACTAAGAAGCTGTTAAGTGGATCTTGAGATACCTACAAGGTAGTGTTAAAATGTTTTTACATTTTAGGGATGCATAATCAATTTTGGAGGGCTATACAAATGCAGATATAACAAGTGGCCTAGATATTAGAAAATCAACTTCAAGATTCTCACTTACTTTTACAGAGAGGGTTGTGTCTTAGCAATCCAAATTGCAAAAATGTGTTACCTTATCTACGGTTAAAGCAAAATATATCACTGTAACTAAATCAAGAAAAGAAATGGTTGCAAAGATTTCTTTGACAATTAAGAATGAAGTAGAATTTGTTCGTGATTTTCTGCGATAGTCAAAGTGCCTCGGACTTGAGTAAGAATGCTTTACATCACTCTCATACAAAGTATATTGACATAAGGTATCATTGGTTGCACCAAGCAACTAAAAAAAAGTTGTTCAAGTTAGAAAAGATTCACACCAATAAAAATACAGCTGACATAATGAAGAAAATCATAGCTCGTGAGAAGTTCGAGTTTTGTGCTAGGTTAGCTGGCATGGACTCTAAATGACCATTGCCAAAATTATTATCCTTTATAATGGGTTAGAAAGGGAGAATTGTGAGGTCTAACCTCATAAGTATTACACATTTACCATGAGTAAATGAATGGTAAATGGCCATTGAAGACAATGGTAATACAAGTTTGCAAGGCTAGGTATAGGGTGGTAGAAATGGTTATCTCTCAACCATTCAATGCATTGCCATGCTTAAAGGAATAGGTTAGCTAAAACAATTAATGCAAAGCATGCATGAAGGAAAAATAACAATAGATGCAACAGCTAGAAATCTTGAACAAAAAGACTTGGGAAGTTCTATGAATAGAACTTGGTTCCTTTAGCTTCATCACATCGTAGAAGAGAAGAAAGAACACATCTTCAAGATATTCTCTGTGAGTGGGTTGTAGGTATCATATAGGATAGAGTGTAAGAAAATTATAATATTCTAAATTAGAGTATTTGAGTGACAAAATTTTGAGAATTGGTTTACAAATTTTGGAAAGAAAATATTGAATGTGAGAGAAATATAACAATATCTCTTATATTAATTTTATCACATAATAAATATTTTTCGGAGTCTAATCCATAATTTTTTCCTTTAAAAAAAATGGTTTTCCACATTAAATATTCTTGATATCCATTAATTTTCTTGTGTTCTAATTTTTTATTGTGTATGTCCATTTTAACCCCAACACTTTATAAGTCATTCTTAAAAGGTAGATTGTGATTGTGACTTATACATAATAACGTTTTTATATCCTCCTATTTCGAATAAATAATTAAATGCATCTGTTATCTTTGACAGTGGTGTTAATCCAAATCAACTCGATAATGGAGAAGCCCATATATGCTTTTTCTTTCATTTTCATTAGTTGTTATACCATCAAACTTGCTTTGTTAAGTTCTCAATCACGAAAGCAAATGTTTTACAAACAAAAAACACTCAGTGATTACATCTCCATGGGCAAAATATAATTGCATATGGTTTGATTATGTATATGTATATTGATATATTTTAACAAAATCGACTATTGCACAAGTCAAATCAACCCCTCAGCTTCTTGTTTTTATATTTGGTAAGAAACTTTTGATGCATATTTGGTCTCCATGTTTACTCCACCAGCCCATGATTCCCACTAATAGGTTGTTGAAAATGTCAAAACTGGGCGAAGCCATGCTTAGTCGCTGCACATTGGGCCACTGCATGCTTCAAAATCTAACTACAAATGCCATTTGATGATTTAATAGTGTAGAAAATATAAAGTTTTAAAAATTTTTTTGGAAGTTTTTACTATTCAAATCTTAAATTGCTATATCTTATACAACACGACAAAGGATGATAACAAGCGAGCCCTTTTATTATTTTAGAAAACAAAAATCACTGCCTAAGTAATAAAAATTGAAATTCAAAATAGGTCCTTGAATTTTCACAAAAAAAAAGTCCCAGAGAGTGAAAAAGAAGGAAGAGAAACCCAAAGAAAAATAGAACTGAGGAATGGCCTGAAAGAAGGACAATGAAAATTTTACATGATTTTTCACTTTGTTCTCTTTCTCCCCATCCAGACTAGTCTGAAGGACTGAACCAAATTCTCTCTCATTCTCCTCCTTTCACCATTTGTTAGAATGATTAAAAATAAGATTTTATTTATTTTTTAAATAAATTTTCTTTTTAAATTATGTTTAAATTTAAATTAAAAATAATTTTATTTTATTTTATTTCATTTATAGTTACTGTTTTAGTTACATTTGTGATATCATGAAATTTATTAAATTTATTAAAAATTTCACTAAAATTCATTTCATATTGCTTAAAACACATATTATATCATATAATTTACTTTTATTCTAACATTTTATTTATCATGATAGTATTAAAATTTATTTTTAATTAAATTTCATATATTTTTCAATATATCTTAAATAAAAGAATTCATTTACAAATGAATTAAAATTATTATTTTTAATATAATTTCCAAACAATATAATTCATTTATAAATGAAATGAATTCTATTGAAATGAAATAAAATTAATTCTAGAAAAATTAATTCCAAGAGAAGCATAAAAGAATTAAACTTGATTCCCAAAGTCTATGAACTTCCATTTTTCTCTCCTAAAATTTTCCTTAGAAAATCTTTTCATTTTACTTTATCGGAATGGATACTGAAAGAGCATGTGTTCTTTCTCCGTTGATCTTCTTGTTAGTTTGGGTCTTTTTTTCCTCTTATCTAGATAGTTAAATCTTCTTGGTTTTGATGCTTTAATCATATTATTTTATTGAAAATATTGGATTATCTTTTTACTGGAAAAGTGTCTATTCTCTTATTAGTTTGAATAAATAATCTGTGTTGGAGAAAGCAAGACCAAATACTAAGCTTTACTCGAAGTTTTGAAATATCATGCAAGTTTTTTTTTTCTTCTTTGGATTTAAAATGACTCTTGACAGTTTGAGAGAATTAATCGTTTTTTTTTTCTAATGGCCAATGTTGTGAGTGTGGACTTCTTTGCAATTATAAGGAGCTTATTATGGATTCCTTTTGCTATTGACTCCAAATAAGATATTTTCAAAATATCAAAAGCTAATATTGCAACTTACCTCATTTGCCTCCTAAGATTTGCCACTTCATGTATTATATGCGATAAACAAGTTTTCCTATTTGTATCACAAAAATCACCCAAATTTATATATTTATTTTTGAATTTTATGTACTTTTATTTAATTTATTTTTTAAAATTTAGATTATATTGGAAGTGAATTAAATAAAAATATATATAAGAGAATCATAACTTTTTGAAGGAGTGAAATCTTAGTACATATATATTATGTAGCAATTTAAGCTGAAAATTAAAAAAGAAAAAAAATGAAAATTCCAACATGTTGGAAGTGTGAAGGCAATGTTGATAAAAAGAAAGAGAAATATCAATTTTTGTGTGCTATTGGCTTTTGTTGAAAGATAACAAGGTGCAAAAAAATCATTGATATCAAAAAGCAATTTGAACAAGTTTTGAAAACCTATCAATGATGTGCTCTTAATTACAATCGGGCCATGCTTTGGGGTTTGCAATGTTTTGGCATTTATTTTTGTCCATGTGCATCCTTAGTGTCACAAGCTGGCAGTGTAAACCAAGTTTGGCATGTGGATGTGCTCGGATTCGGACGAAACTTTGGACAAAAATCAAGCATGAAGAGAAGATCATATAGCACGAATTTGGGAGCAAATGCACTTGTAGATTACTTTTTTAAATTTTTCCCGTTTTAAAGGTATTTGTATCTTTTTAACATAGATCGTTTATCTAATACGAGTAGAAAAGTACGTGGTTGTGATCCTTGTATTTTTATCTTCTTGTCCATATGAGATGACACATTAGAACCCTTACGAGCTAGGCAAAAAGTCCTTATGTCAACTGGAAAAAAGTATATCTACTCTTGTTGATAGAGATTTTACTTAGAATATTTTTTAAGGGGGGCAAGTCGGTGACCAGTGGGACATTATGGCTCGGGCTATGAATCAAGTGTAGAGCTTAGAGATACTCCTCTTACACACTCAAAATTATGTAATGAGCCATATATTAATAAAAAAGAGTTGTCTCACTCCCTATTTTTTCAAAAGTCCATTCTCAATATACACTAGAGGCTTCTAGTGTGATGCATTCTTTGAAACTCGGTATGCGCTAATGCTTTGACTAAACATTCATGTTGGCTTACGGACATATTGTGCATTAGATTTTAGTTGTATGGGCGATAAAATGCCCTGAATATCTATTCAAGTGTGGTTCAAGTTTGTGGGAAGGCTAACATGTTGACCAAAAGTGGCATCATACGCAGCACAGTTTCAGCTAGAAAGCTGCTAGACCGGAACACTTAGCGTGCTAGCGCGGGAATTGCAATCTTTCCAACAGTGACGAGCTGAGAGGGCCCAGTGATTATTAAAATAAAATATTAAAAATAATGATATTATTATAGTTAATATATATTTTAAATTATAATATTAAAATAAATTTTATTTTATAAAATTTAAAAAGAATAAATCTCACATAATTAATTAATTGTACTTAAAATTAATCAAATTTAATTTGAAATAACAAATCTTATATTTTGCTAAGTAGAATTCTATTTAGTTAATATATAATTAATTGTCACATATTATCTAATTATTTTACATTAATTTTATTTAAAACTTCAAAGCTTCAAAAATTTTCTAAGAAAAATAAAAAGGAAAATAAAAAGAAAATAAATAGATTAGAAAAGAAAAAAATATCAAAAAATTATCCAAGAAAAATAAGAAAAGGAAAAAAATAAAATTAGAATAAAATAACTAAACAATATGTTACAATTAGTTATATATTACTTAAAATTTCAATAAAAAATAAAATTTTCTTATAAATAAAAAATTTAAATACTAAATTTTAAAAAAATTAAAATTTTTAATTTGTTTCTCTCATTTGAGGAAATTTTGTTCCTACTACACACCATACAAGGCAAAAAACCCTAGGAGGGCCTGGTAGTTATTAAAATAAAATATTAAAAATAATTATATTATTATAATTGATATATATTTTAAAATTTTAATATTATATAATATTATAATTTAAAATAAATTATATTTTATAAGATTTTAAAACATAAATCTCACGTAGTTAATTAATTCTACTTAATTTCATATGAATTTAATATTTTTTATGATTATAAAAAATTGATCAAATTTAATTGAAAATAATAAAATCTTATAATTTATGATTATTTTTTATTTTAAAATTATATATTTTAATATTTTAATAAAAATAAAATTTAAAAATGAATAGAGATATTTCACATATATGGGACTTCAAACACATGTGAAAAGAATAAGTAAAATCATAGGAGAAATTTTGATTCTCCTTGTTAGAAGATAATCTTTTTAAAATAATTTATTTATAATTATAATTATAAAAAATTAATATTATAAAAATATTTTGTTTGTTAAATATTATATATAAAAAATTTGATAAAAATAAAATTAATTTTTTAAAAAATTATTTTTTATTATCATATGTTATATATTATTTTAATAATTAAAAACATATAAATAATATAAAATTTTTTACTTTTATATAAATAAATAAATACTTTTTTAAAAAATATCTTTTAATAAAATAAATAAATTCCTGAGAAGAATATTATTCCATCTTTTCAAAAGGAATTATGAGAGATAGGTAGGAATGGTCCTACACTTCTATTTCAATTAATTTAATTGGTGAGAAAATGAGTGAGAATTCCTTTTATGCAACTCAAAGTCTTGACCCTACTCACCTTCTTTGTGATTACAGGGTCGTAGTCATGTAAATTGCCGCATTAGGTGCCAACTCGCATTTAGATGTCACGGAGAGGTAGCTTTTTGGATAAAATTGGGTACATGTCATTGATTCTTACTTAATACGTCAATGTTTTAATAAATTTCAATTACATTTAGATAAATAATTGGAGCATTAAAGATTTTGTTATTTATACAATCAAAACCTCATGCGTAATATAATTACAATCAAATATGAGCGTGTAATCGAAATATTAATACATATCAAGTCTCAAAAAATATATCTCACAAAAAGTCTCTAATGTATATTAAGGAGAGATTTTAAAAAAAATGAGAAGAACAATAACTCCATTTTATTAATATATGTCTCATTATATAGTTTTGAGTATATAGGTGCAATTTTTAAGCTTCACACCCTAATCCTTAGCTCAAGTCACAATATTTATTTGATCACTGGACATGTCCCTAAAGAGCATTTTAAGTAAAAGTCCAAATGACAAGAATAAAGATATTTTTTTCGGATGGTTATAAAGACTTTTCCCCTAATTTCTAAGGATTTTAACATATCATCACATGTGGTCGCGAAAATAAAAATGTAAGAATCGTAACCATGTATTATTCTACTTGTATTAACCAAAAAATTAATGTTAAAAAGACATAAATACTCTTAAAATGAAAAAAATTTAGAAAAATAATTCATAAATGCATTTACTTCTAAATTCGCACCATAAGATCTCCTTTTTATGTTTGATTTTCTTGCCAAATTTTGTCCAAAACCAAACATGTTTATCTATCAAATTGATTCACAAAACTGACTTTATGACAATAGATGATGTCATAATGCATTAATAAGCTATAATTTGCTAATTAAGCACAATCCTTTACATTATTTTTTGCTTGTGCATATAGAATGTATCTTTAAATTAAATTAATCTCATTTATTTAAAATATATAAATTAATTTATTTTATATTATACTATATACT
>JANHAO010019407.1:0-13230 GCA_026873985.1 Saraca asoca
TCACCAGATTTGCAATAGACTAACGTAAAGATTCTTTGTACCTTATAGGTACTCCATAACTTTCTTTATAGTAGTTCAATATTTTTGACCAAGATTATTCAAGTATCTCCCAAGTAAACTAAGCCAACAGTGATATCAAGATGTGTACATACTTGAGCATATAACAGGCTACCAACAACGAAAGTATATGAGACCTGCTTTAATTTTTATATGATTTTAAGGACATTGACTTTAGAAAGAATCTCATCCCTCGCGAAGGCTACAATACTTGGAGAGCACATAAAACAAATTGAACCTTTTAAGCACCCTTTCAACATATAATCTTTGAAATAAGTCAAGAAGACCTTAGGATCTGTTATGATGGATCCATATGCCTCGCACAAAAGAAACATCATTAAGATCTTTTATATCTAAAATATAAAGATAATATATGTTTTATCTCAATCATAAGGCTCATAATATTGTTCTTAAGGAGAATATCATCTATATAAGATTAAAATCATAAATATTTTCATACCTAACTTAAAACAGATACATAGTCTACATCACTCTCCTTAAACTCAAGAGAAACAATAACCTCAATAACCTTGAGATACCATTATCTAGACATTTTATTCAAATTATATATATGAATATTTTAATTTTACAAATTAAATGTTCTTTACTCATCTCTTAAAAATCATTTGGTTAGTTCATACAAATAATTTCTAACTAATCACCATTTAAGAAGGTTATCATGTGTTATGGGTATTTTTGGAACCATATGAAATAGGCTGGCAAAAGCCCAATGGACTAGCCCAGCTGAGAAGGGCCCAACCTATTCCAGAACGAGGTCACGAGAGTTAGCTGGTATGTCACCCAGCACAAGTTCAGATCACCAGGTAAGCTGTCCTAAGCATAGGTACGAAACGCCAAAGTCTAGTCAGCAGCCAGAGGCACATACTCCCAACTAACAGATTAGCCCCTAAAGATCAACAGATCATCCCTCAAAAATCGATAGAGAGTTACCAAGCATTTATTACCTGATGCAGTGGAAAAGATAGTTTTACAATTTATCAAATTACATTTGTAACCCCCTGCCTCTATAAATAGGGGAAAAATCATTGTAGAAAAAAGAGGAAAAAATACATGCAGAAACTCTGTCAAAATAATGAGAGAATACTTGTATTATAACTCTGTTAAACTCTACAGAGAAAATTCTTACAATAGCAAATACAACTATCGTAGATGTAGGGGTCATATTGGCTTTAGCCGAACCATGTTAAAAAGCTTGTGGTGTCTTTTGTTCTTCCTCTCTTTCAATCTCTTCCTTACACACTAACAACCTATAGTTTGGGGTTTACTAAACTTTATCTATTGACTGGATTTTGCCGTCAACATTTTGGCACTAGAATGAGGGCCTAAACTACACACACACACATACTCTCTCTGTGTGATCTACTGTGCAACTATAATGGCAAGAGGAAGAATCACTAGAAGTGCAGATGTTACCGCTAACTAGCCTGAAGGTCATGCTCAGTAACAATGGGAAATGTTATCAATTGGGGGCTTAGTCTTCCCTATGGTAGGTGTCTTTGCTGCCCCTATAATGGGTATTGGCACTGGCATGGCTCCATTGACCCTTGCCAGCTTGTTACTTTTGGGACTAACGAAGTGCAAGTATAGCACTAGCGTAGGCATAGGCCTAGAGTGCACAGAGATAAGTTGAGGTTGTTGTGCCTGGAGGAGAATTCCAGCAACCAGAAGCTTAGTGGGAGGGGCCTATCAAAGTAGAATGTTAACGAGCTGGTTTAGTTCACTCATCTAATTCACGACTAAGGTTAGAGGTCCATCGAGCTCACAAAGATGATAAAGGAGACGATCAGTAATATGAGAGCTTGTGCCGGGAAGGAAGCTCGAACAGGACCAATCATGGATGTAGATCAGATTGCTACTCGCCAGGTCATGAGCACAATAGAAGGTATAAAGCCTCAGATCGCCATTCTCATGATCAAAGAGGTGACAGGAGTCATCGAACCACCAATCGTTAATCTAAAACACAAGACCCGATGATTGAAGAAGTATTTTAGAGGGTACAATAGTTAGAGAAGTGCCCTCTGACTTAAGACAAACAAGACCATTATAAGGAGAGGACACCATTCACTAGGGAGATTAAGACAGAGCCTTTTCCTTACAGGTTTAAGGTTCTGAACATCTCATAGTACAATGGTGACAGTGACCTATATAACCACAAGGATACGTTCAATGTCCAAATGGATCTTCAGACCACTAATCCATTGGTCAAATGCTGTGTTTTCCCTGCCACCCTTAGAGAGATACCTCAGACGTGGCTCAAGAGTCTCCTAGCTTGTAGTATTCACAGTTAGGAAGAACACCAAAGAAGATTCCTCAACCAATATAAAGAGCTAAGAAGATAACGCGCACCGTCCTGTCACCTCGTAATTGTCTTTTAATAGAAAGATGAATCATTGAAAGACTACATCACCTAGTTCAGGCACGAAGTCAGCAATATAGAAAATCCCTAAGATGAAAGCATCCTTATGGTGATCTCGGATGGACTTTGCAAGGATAGAAAACTATACGATAGTATATATAAGTCTCCATTGAGGGACTTGAGTGAATTCTATGAGTGAGTTGCCAAGGAAATTAGGTGGAAAAAGACTTTTGACCCAAGAAGCCTAATTAGAAGAATGAGGTGAGCGACTCTAGCCAGGGCAAAAAAAGAGGCAATGGTGGGAATAACAAAGAGAATCAAAAGGACAACTCGGATGGCCAAGCCATAAAAAAGGCTAGAGGTGAGCGACCTCAATGCTAAGGTCACTATGATAGCTATAGCATCCTATTAGATGCTTTAGACAGGATCTTTGCAACAGAAAGGGATAAGGAGGACTTCAGAAAACCCAAGCCTATAAGGATTCCTCTTGTGTGTAGGAATGCAAATAAATTTTGTATCTATCATAATGAGATCGGGCACAATACTTTGGAGTACTGGGCACTCAAAATTACCATTGAGGATCTCATCAAGAGAGGTCGCTTGATGGATTATGTAGTGTGACCTTCGGGACAGTGACCTCCACGGCCCCAGCAATCAACATATCATCAACATCAGCAAACTCCTAAACATGAGGAGGCACCCTTAGTGAGGACTATATTCACCATCCATGGTGGGCCTCCTATTGTAAGCACTTCAACAGGTCGCACGACCCTTACATGTGAGAGGCGAGCCACGTCCTGCTCACAAGTCATAGGAACCATGAAAGACTCTCCAAGAAAGCTAGAATAGCCTCAAATAACATCACCTTCACAAAAGAAGATGCCCAGGGAATACACACTCCTCATAATGATGCATTGGTTATCTGAGCCAGAATAGGTAATGTCGAGGTGAGGAGAATAATGATTGACACTGGCAGCTCAGTGAACATAATGTATAAAGAGTGCTTCAAGCAAATAGGATTGAGTGCGAGCCAATTGAGGCCTTCCTCTGAGCCTTTTACAACTTCACAAGGGACAAAATACTACCAGTGGGGTAGATCAACCTCCTAATTACTTTAGGAGACTTGGATTGCCAAGCCACTATTCTTGCGAACTTCCTAATCATAGATTGTCCCTCAGCATATAATGTGGTGTTAGGGTGACCTACAATGAATGACTTGGATATGGTCATGTCGACTATGACACTTACCATCAAATTTTCGACCCCTAACGAAGTCGAATGTGTCCGAGGAGAATAGCATGTAGCCCGTCGTTACTATGAAGATGTTATTAAGCTTGGAGTAAAAGGAAAAAAGGTTAATGTGGTGTTTAGTGGAGAACCATGAGCCATGAGCACAACAAGGGTTAGCCATGACCTCGACCCATGTGACGTGGATATAGATTGAGCTACTGGCCTAATAAAGGAGATCGAGGATGTGTAAGTCAGTGAGGCGGATGCTAAGAGATGCATCAAGCTTAGGAAAGGCTTGCCTTTGGATGTGAAAATGCAGTTAACCAAATTTTTTAAGGCAAATCTAGACATCTTCGCCTAGAATCATGAAGACATGGTAGGAATCGACCCCAGGGTTATGTTGCACAAACTTAATATTGACCCCTATCATAAGTCGATTTACCAAAAAAGAAGACCTATGATTGTTGAGCATTATGTCACTCTGAAGGAGGAGGTGGATAAGCTTCTGGACAATAAGTTTATCTAGGAAGCCTATTACCTAACTTGGGTAGCCAACCTCATACTTGTAAAGAAGAAGAATAGGAAATGAAGGACCTGCATTGACTTCACAAACCTTAATAAGGCATGTCCAAAGGACATCTTCCCCTTGTTAAGAATCAATCAGCTCGTGGATGCAATGGTAGGGCACCAACTCCTCAATTTCATGGATGCCTACTTGGGGTATAACTAAATCCCTATGAATGCTCAAGATGAGGAACACATCTCATTCATCACTGACCGTAGGCTATATTGTTACAAGGTGATGCCCTTTGGACTAAAAAATGTAGGGGAAACCTACTAATGGTTAGTGAATATGATGTTCAAGGAGCAAATCAGTAAAACAATGGAGGTGTACATAGATGATATGTTGGTAAAGTTCAAACAAGTCACTAACCATATCCATGATCTAGGATAGATGTTCCAAATTCTAAGGAAGTATCAAATGAAGTTAAATCCACATAAATGTGCATTCAGGGTTGCTTTAGGAAAGTTCCTCAGATTCATGGTAAATAGCAGGAGAATTGAAGCAAATCCTGAGAAAATCAAAGCTCTCATCGATATAAAATCCCCTACTGGAGTCAAAAATGTGTAGAGCTTAAATGGCCAGGTCACAATGCTTAGTAGGTTCATCTCTAAGGCAATAGATAAGTGTGTTCCTTTCTTTGATGTCCTAAAAAAGGCAAGGAAGTTCAAATAGACACAGTAATGTGAAGTCACCTTCTAGCAGCTCAAATAATACCTCAGGCTAGCTCTTCTTTTGTCCAAACCAAAGGAAGGTAAGAAGCTAGTCATCTATCTGGGAGTGTTCTAGTACGCTCTTAGTGTGGTGTTAATGCGAAAAGAAGGTGGAGCTCAGTTTCCCATTTATTACGTGAGTAAAAGGTTATTGGACATTGAGACAAGGTACTCACCTACGGAAAAACTTGCCTAATGCCTGGTAGTTACATTAAGGAAGCTGCAACCTTACTTCCAAGCTCACAGCATAGAAGTACTCACACAGTTCCCACTTAAACAAGTCATGTAAAAAATAAATAGGTCAGGTCATCTATTTAAAAGGGCAATTGAGCTAGCTCAGTTTGATATCGAATATAAGCCTAGATCGGCGATCAAAAGGCAAGCTTTGGCAGACTTTATTGTAGAATTTATTCACCCATACAAGAGGAAGTAAAGACTTCAGAAGCTCTATGTTGGAAACTATATGTTGATGGGTCGTAAAGTGAACAAAAGGCCAGGGTAAGAGTACTTCTCATCAGTCCAGTTGGGCATAAAATCCTCTATGCATTAAAATTCAATTTCCAAGCCACAAACAATGAAGTTGAGTACGAAGCATTATTAGCCTGGTTGGGTCTGGTAAAAGAAATGTGAGCTAAAAGATTGAAATTTTTAGTGATTCACAGCACATTGTCTACCATGTACGAGGAGAATACCAGAGTAGAGGATAAAAAATGACTATCTACCTACAGAAAGTCCAAGAATTACTAAGCTCATTGTAGCATTATGAAGTCAATCAGATACCGTGAGCTCATAACACTTATGTTAATGCCTCAGCTCACCTAGCCACAACTAAGGATGTTGACTTCCTGAGGGTAATCCCAATAGAGTTCCTCTCGTCCCTAAGTATAGCACAGAAGGATGCCCTGATGACAATTTCTGAGGCACCAGGTTCCTGGATGAACCCAATTCTAGACTATTTACAGAATGATAAACTACCAGAAAATAAGCTCAAGGCATGATGATTGCGAGCTCGGGCAGCCAGATATTACGTCTATGATAATATGTTGTATAAAAGAGGATTCTTAACCCCATTTTTAAGATATATTGATGGCCATGACTATGACACCATCCTAAGAGAAATCCATGCTAGATATTGTGGAAATCATACTGAGAGGTTATCTTTAGCTCAAAAATTCTCAAACAGGGATTCAATTAGCCCACAATGAAATAGGACACTGTTGATCTTGTTAGAAGGTGCGACAAATGCCAGAAGTTCACAAAGATCCCATGAGCTCTGCCAGTCTACCTAAGTAGATGGTTAGTCCTTGGCCCTTGGCTATCTGGGACATGGATTTGATTAGACCACTCCCTACAACTCGTGAAAATTGCAAACATATAGTGGTGGCTATAGATTATTTCACCAAGTGGGTAGAGGTAAAAGAGCTTGCAGAGATCTCTTTTGCAAAGATTGAAAAGTTTGTATAGAATAACATTTTTTTGCAAATTTGGAGTCCTCCAGCAGATCGTGACTGATAATGGACCCAATTTAATAGTGAGCAGTTCATTAAGTTCTGTGACAATCTCAAGATCACCAAAAGCTTCTCAGCTGTAGACCATCCATAGGCTAATGGACAAGTTAAAGCCATTAACAAGAATCATCAAACAAATCTTGAAAACAAGGTTGGAAGTTAAAAAGGGAGCATGGGTAGATGATCTACAGAAGGTGCTATGGGCTTATAGAACCATAGTTCACAATACCAAAGGAGAAACTCCCCTCTCGATAGTATATAGATCTAAGGTAATGATCCCAGCAGAACTTGAAGTAGCATCACAACAAAGAATTACTTTTAATCTAGATGACAACAACTAACTACTCACCACGAATCTTGATCTTATAAAAGAAACAAGAGAAAGAGCTCACCTCAGGGTCACGACCTACCAATAATAGGTTGCAAGGTATTATGATAGAAAGGTCCAAGTTCGGCACTATAAAATTGGTGACCTCATACTATGCCTTATCCTTCCAATAGCACGTAAGGCCAATGAGGGAACCCTGTGTCCAAATTAGGACGGTCCCTACCTTATTAAGAAAGTCCTAGGTAATAGAGCTTATCACCTAGCACACGTGGATGGAACAAAATTTCCTTAAGCTTGGAATGAGAGCACCTTTACCCCGTATTATCAATAAAAACGCTAATCTTGTAAAATTATTCAGAAATTAGTAAAAGCACTTAAGTGTTTACTCAAATTTTTATGCCTGTGTTTATTAATTTCTAAATAAAGCCTCAACAAGGTCTCGCACGAGAAGCGACTAATATATCAGTTATAGAATGCAAGCTGAGACATGACCTATTGGGTAATTCATTATTAGCTTAGGTGAAACCTTCCCAGCATTCAACTTGATTAATGATCATGATTTGCTGTCTATTATACGTAGCAAATGGAACATTTAATTATGGAAACTGAGAGGAAGCAAGAAAGAATATCATAGAAGTTCATTTAATACTCCCTTCAATGAAATAGGTTCATACAAAGTCCAAGATTGAAAACAAAATTGAAGAATGAAATTCAAAATTACAAAGAGTCATGGCCTAAAAGGTCGGATCCTCGAGGCCTAAGCCTTTATTAGGTGAAGGGTTGATAGGTGGAGTGAGTGAGTCATCCATCATTTGATCACCAGCGACTTCCACGACCTGCGAGCCATTCTCTCTTTGAATAGCACCCCCAACAGGAGAAACTCCAATAGTGGACTCCACACTCTTTCTAGAAGGAGTGGCCTTCACAATCCTCTCAAAGTGTTTAACACCCTCAATAGCATCCTTACCAAAAAAGGAGAAGTTCATCTTCGAGTATTGCTTTCACAAAATGTATAAGAAAAAGGCACTAGTTTCAAACTCTGCATTTTCTGCTACTCTTGCAACTGGCACGGAGATCTCTACCTTGACATTGGCAACCTCTTCTTTTCCAAGAGCAACTTCCTCCCTAGCTACCTCAAGCTCCTTCTCAACAGCCTCAGCTCGTTGCACCACTTCCTCAGCTCGCTGCACTACCACCGTAACTCATCCAACAACCACATCTAGGTTGTCTTTTATTTTTGTCAGCTCATTAACTACTTTGTTAAGGTCTCATACGACAGCCTCGTGATTTGCCACTTCATGAGATAGAGCATCATTAGCTTCTTTTTGAGTGACCTCAGTGTCTCTAGCTCTCTCCCTTAACTCTAACACCTCAGTAGTTATGATAGCCAGGTCCTCCTCAAGTTTTGTTTTCTCCTCACCCCAACCTCGAAATGCCTTCTTCAGCTTTATTATTTTCAGCAAGTTCTGAATGTCCAAATAGTCAAGTTAGATTACAAAAAAGACAAAAGAACCTGGATAAAAGGACTTTACTTACCAGCAGGCCATGTCAAGATGCATAGCTCAGCAATCCTTCAACTAAGAAGTCCTCTGACTTCAATGCTTTGGCCCTATTACGAGGCCCTGAGATCACGTCGATGTTATCCAAGAGGAAGCTAAAGTACTCCTCCGTCTTTGGACCAAGTCTAGTAGATTGCTTCTCGGCCTTGACCTCAAGCGCCACCTACTTTCGAACGACAGCAACTTTTTTCCCTTTATCCCTATTTTGATTTTTAGCAAGGGGCTCGGAGGGGGATGTGACCTCAACTATGACAACCACCTTAGGATGCGAGGTGGGAACTTGCTCCTGCGAAGGTATTACTGCCAAGGTTAAAGGTTGACTTACAATAATAGAGGTTACATCAACATCAGGAGCCGATGAGGTTGACGTAGAAGGATCGGGTGGTGGCCTCTGGAGGATGAGCTTCACCTCCTACGAAGGTATTACTGCCAAGGTTAAAGGTTGACTTATAGCAGTAGAGGTTACATCAACATTAGGAGCCGATGAGGTTAACGTAGAAGGATCAGGTGGTGGCCTCTGGAGGATAAGCTTCATTATGTATGCAAAATCTTTAAAGTTAGCTGGGCTGACGTTTTTAATTTGATGGGTTCTGATCTCCCTGGTAAGCTCAATATTCAAAGCCAAAGTGAGCTTATGTGAGCATAGGAGGCTGTTGTCAAATCAGAGATCATTCTAGGGGTTATCCATAGTAGCAAACTGGTCCAACACCTTGAGCTTTTTAACCTCAAGAGTCCATTTCTTGCCAGCTTCGTCTGCAAAATGAAATAGTGTTAGAATCAAAGAAGCAAATGTAATAACTCATAAAACTTGCATGCCTTTAGCTCACTCACCAAGAGTAAGAACGAAACCAAAGTTGTTAAGGTAATGTAGAGATGGATAGGAGACATAGAATCAATGGGTTTTGTAATTCCCCATATTGGATTTGCCCTTAGCGTCACTTTATGGTAAAATTTTCTTATGCTTGGTTTGCTGAGCTGAACGATAATAAATCCCATCCTGCAAGCCCATACTCCTAATGCTATAGAGGTACCAAAGAACCTTGGCAGATGGCAGTGGAAGATTATTTCTCAAATATACAAGTGCTAAAGAAGAAGGCTAGGAGTAAGAGTTCGGGGAAAGCTAGAATAGGCAAAGTTTTAGTTTATTCAATAAATTAATAATATAAGGGTGCACCGGGAACCTAAACCTAACGTTGAGATACTGGGGACTGATGGCAACGAATCCTAAAGGAGGATAAGCTATGTAATTGTTAAGAGAGGGTGCCATGACATGACATCCCTTGGGGAGCTAAAATGTTTGAATTATGCCCTGGAGCTTGTCGGAGCTGATAGTTGAAATGTGGTGACTAAACATTGAGCAATCTAGAGACCACTGACTAGTGGCGACCTCCTAGCCCTCAACAAGGTTTGGACAAAAATCGAGCTCCTCTGTGACTTTGCCATTCCTTGAGGTCACTTCATTTATAAAGCACATCAACCCCACACCCTAAGTTGGAGAGTCAGGTTCATCATCATCACTCCTTATTCGATGACTTTAATGCTTATGGCCTAAAGCTATTTATACAAGAAAAAGGAATGGTCAGGTCACCGCATGCGGACCATACCTAAAAACTAAGACTAATAGTTTCCTATATGGTAAGCCGTACATGCCTGGGGTTACCATGTCTAAAACCCAAACTCCAAAAGACAAGGGAGACTCAACCATTGGGATGCTAAAACCCAGAAAACTAGTGAAAGACTCAAAATGACAATCAGAAACCCTAGGGCCTATTAACAAATTCACCAGATAAATTGAACATGATAGAAGAAGATATATAAGCAGGCAGGTTCAACCGACATTCTAGATTTTTTCAACTATAAGGAAGCAAACCTTACACAGACTATAAAACAAAGACATCTAGAAACTACAAATCAGAAAGAGAAAACTTATCGTATCGACTAAGAAGAGAAGGTCTGGAATGGGTGCAAAGCTGATTTTTGGTGATCAGAACCTAAACCACGAGCTCAATAAGTCAGAATAATAGAAGCAAATGGCGATGAACAGATGCAAGCTTGACAGAGAAGATGGGAAAGAAGAGTTTGGGAGCTTTAGATTTTAAATGATGAATGAAAGGGGGACAAGGATTTTTTTTTCAGTTTATATTGTGCATCATCTCACCGTTGGATCTGGGAATCGATCGACTACCTACAATCTGTGGTCAGTGAATGACAATAATAAGTTGTTGCTAACTTGGCAAAAACATTCACCAAAGACAAAGACAATCACACAGGCTAGTTGCAGGAACACGAGAGTCATGGATAAAAAGAGCAAAAATGTGTCAAATGACCTTTAAGATTGTAGATCACAAGCAACGGATAAATGACCTTTAAGGTTTTAGATCGCAAGCAACAGACCATAGCTCCCAATTCGCATCGCAATCAAGTTATACTAAGGCATAGCTCTCATGCGACCTACTCATGCTAGTTGAGGCACATCCGTGTGACCTACTTGGTTACCCAATCTCGTGCTAGCTTAGGTGCATCCGTGCAACCTACTTGGGTCCTCATGCCAGTTGAGGCACATTCGTGTGACCTACCTAGGCACCCAATCTCATGCTAACTAAGGTGCATCCGTATGACCTACCTAGGCACCCTAACTTATGCTAGCTGAGGTGCATCCATATAACCTCCCTGGGCACCCAATCTCATGCTAGCTGAGGTATATCTATGCAACCTAACTGGGCCTCCTATCTCGTGCTAGCTGAAGCACATCCATGTGACCTACCTGGGCACTCAATCTTGTGCTAGCTTAAGCACTTAAGCACTTCAGTGCTCAAACTCATGATGAGCCAAGGCACTCCGATGCTCAATCTTGTTACCAGCCAAGGCACTCCAGTGCTCAAACTTGTTACCACATGAGGTACTCTAGTATTCAAATTTATTGATAACCTGGAGGCATTAATATAATTGATCGATCATTCAACTTAATATTTTGTTTTACTGTGATTTGCAGGAATTTATGGTTACTAATTGAGGCACTCTATTGCTCAAATTTATTTACATCCAAGAAGCATTACTATAATTGATCTGTCATTCAACTTAATATTTTATTTTATTGTAATTTACAGGAATTTGTGGCCAACATATTATCTTCCATGATGTATAGAACATCCAACATGGCACACAAGAATCATGAAAAGTTCATTTATTACAAAATTTCTTTCAACGAGGTGAATTTACATGAAAATTAAAGGTACAAATCAAAGCAAGCCTACAACTAGCATATCCTAAGAGGAAGGGCTAAATTCTAACAAGCTAAAGGATCAACAAGTAAGTCAAACCACCTCGCTCTTCATTGTCCTCCTCCCAAGCTAAGAGCTTCTTCCTTAACTTGAGTGCCTCCAAGGTACTTGGAGAAAACCAAATGGTTAACTCATCGTGCAAGGAGGCCAAAGAACAAAAAGGATAGAGTTGCATTATTCAACACAACCATGAATAGGTTATGGAGAAATATAACAAAACTTCTTGGGATCCTCATAGAGGAATTGTCCATGGGAGTTTCTTATAACAAAACTTCTAGGATCCTCAGAGAAGAATTATTGTAGCAGGCCATACACACTTTGTAGCACTCCACTGAAGATCTAAACCATCGAAAGCATGGGGGTTCAGTTAATATACCCATTAGGTCATCATATGGAAAAGGAAGAAAGTTTTTCACACCTTATATAGGCCAGTCTAGCCTCACCGATAAATTTGGAGGCTATCCAGCTATTCTTGATCAAACGGTCTAGGAAAAAGCAAGGCTACCACACTAGTGGCTATAAAGCATGCACATTAGATGCATGGCCTAATGCAGATGAAGCGATAAGATTGAAATCTAAAATGACAACACTACGGGCTATAAGTGGAGACTTTGACAACATTGTAGACTACAAGTAAGGACTTTGCCATTAAACAACAACTCCCAGTCTGTAGAAAGAACTGATAGTTGGGGGCTAATGTTATGGATATTTTTGGAATCATATGAAATAGGCTAGCAAAGGCCCAATGGACTAGCCCAGTTGAGAAAGGCCCAACCCATTTTGGAACGAGGTCACAGAGGCTAGTCGAAAGGTCACTTGGCACGAGCTCAGATCACTAAGTGAGCTATCCTAAGCATAGGTACAGAACACCAAAGTCTAGTTAGTAGCTAGAGATACATACTCCCAACCGACAGATCAGCCCCTAGAGACTAACAGATCAGCCTCCAAGAACCAATAGAAAGTTGTCTAGCATTTATTACCTGATGTGGCGAAAAAGATAATTTTACAATTTATTAAATTACATTTGTGACCCCTACCTCTATAAATAGGAAAAAATCATTTGTAGAAAGGAGATGAAAAAATACATACAGAAACTCTACCAAAATAGTAAAAGAATACTTATATTGTAACTTTGTTAAACTCTACAGAGAAAATTCTTACAACAACAAATACAACCACTGTAGATGTAGGGGTCATACTGACTTTAGCCAAACCACGTTAAAATGCTTTTGGTGTCCTTTGTTCTTCGTCTCTTTCTATCTCTTCCTTACACACTAATAACTTGCAGTTTGGGGTTTACTAAACTTTATCTGTTGATTAGATTTTGCCATCAACATCATGCATTTGATAAAGTTCTAGGTCAAACTAAGCCACTAGTGCCATAATAACTCAAAATGAATTTTCAATTAAAACAAATAAGAAAATATTCTACAATCAAAACCTTCTTCCTAAGTATGGCCCTTTGCCAGTAATATGGCCCTATACCTTGTAATTACCCTTTGAGTATCCTTTGGTCTTAAAGACCCTTTTGCAACCAATAGACCTATAGCTAATAAGTAACTCTATATGATCTCACACATCATTATAAATCATCAAAGTAATCCAACATTTACAG
>JANHAO010019408.1:0-13234 GCA_026873985.1 Saraca asoca
TTAAAGCTCATAAACATAATATGATATGATCAAAATTGTTTTCATCATCAAAATAAAAGATAGTCTAGCTGGCTAGGCTAACATGGTGTTTCCCTATTATTCCTCTCTCTCTCTATATATATATATATATATCTTTCTTTTTACACTCACAATTTGCAGTTTAGGGTTATGAACTTAGGTTGACTAAATTCATACATCAACATTGCTATTACAAAAAAATCAAGACAAATGTCATATGAAATAATAGTGCTTCTAAATTTAGCATTAATATTGTTAAGTATTTCATGTATGTACATATAGTTGGATTCATACAAAAGAGGGTTATAATATAACCCAAGATCTAATTACACTTTATCATCCACTCTTAGCTAAAAGATGTCAATTAAAAAGAAATTTAAATTTAAATTTCTATTGTGCAATAACCTTTTCTACAAATTAACATAAAGATAAATGAATAAAGTAAATTGTAAATATATACTATTTATTATATTAGGCATGAGATTGCAAGATAGCAATTTAGCTCTTTACATGCCTCCCTAAATACGCTAGCCAAACTTGATTTCACAGAGCAAATGAATAACTGTAGTTCCATACTGCAATTTAATCTTTGCCATTTCTTGTCTTTTCCATTTTAATTTATTTGTCTTCCTTTTGAAAAATTTTATTATAGAATCTAATTTCTTGCTTGTATAACATTAATATATGATTTTCATATCATACCTAATATGCTAATTAATTTGGCCAATTATCATAACACAGAGCAAATTCAATTATTTCCACCCAAAAGCACCGCGTATATATTAGAGAGAATATGTGTCTACATACTTACTATGAGTGTATATTCGTGCATTAACTTTAAATTTTGAAAAATTGTGAGGGTTTTAATACTAAATACTTCAAAAATTAGTATTGTTTGCATATGATTTAAATAAGGAAGAATCTATTGTGCACCGCTTTTTTATTGGTGTAACTTACACTACTAAATGAATGGTCTAGATTTCTTCTTGAAATTTGATGAGACAATTACATTTATTTATAATTTTTCAAGATAAAATCTAGACCATCCATTCAATTATGTAACTTCAATATTAAAGTTACTCATAGTAATCTATCCCTTTAAATAAAATCTCAATTTGTTTGGATAATAACTATAATTTGAATAAAATCTTAATTTGTTTGGATAGCAACTAAGTATTATTTACATATTATTTAAATATTAGTTGTAATTGAATTAAATATCTTTGATTAGATAAGAGATATAATTTTTAAAATGTAAGATAAGAATATACCTAATTGTATAATTGGAGTATAGCATAAAAAAAATAGGAATTTGGGAGGGAAATGGGAATATGTATTATTGGCTAATTACATATTAGAGCATTTAAAATAAGTTTATTTAAGAAAAAAGAGTTAGTCCATTTAAATATATTTTATAAATAACTTTTGTGTGTTAAATTGTAAAATAATAACACTTTTAAATATAAGATTAATTGCTTAATATTAATAATATTATTTATTCAATATTAATTACTTAAATGCAAACAAAATTTATGCAAATTAAGAAGATTCTAATTTATATATTAGTTATGAGAGAATTAAGTATACTATTTTATAAAAATATTAAAGACACACAATTGAATAATAAAGCTTGAAATGCATTATTGAATGTTAGCTTTGCTAAGGAGATTGTTAGCTTTGCTATTATACTTTCTTCAGTTTTGATGTTGAAAAATAACTTTGATCAATTTCACAATCTGATTATGTGTTTAGTATTTGTTGATTGATTGTAGGATCAAAGTTAACCCAATGCAACTCAAGAGATCCATCTTTAGATATAGCAATTTTATTGTATTATGGATCTTGTGTAAGTGTGATCTCATTCATATTGATCCAAACAAGCTTTCTAACTAAGTTTTCAAATGCCTTTTCCCAAGTACCATTTCTATAAAAATTATTTTTCATTATGTGAATCAATTCACAAATTGATTCATATTGAAAATCTTGTGAAAATGAATATAAATCAATTAGGTAATCGATTCATGAAGAATTTTTTGAAAAATATTTTTACTGAAGGTTAGGAATTTTTGTGAATCAATTAGGTAATCAATTCATGACCTATTCACATGATGGTGTAAATCAATTTACATATCGATTTAGTCATCAAGTTCTTGATGATATTCGTAAATGAATCGATTCATGAATAGATTCATAAGTTGTTAACTACTCTGAATTTGATTCATAGTCTGAAAATTAGTTATTTTTTAAATGTCAATTGCCACATTATAAATATAACCTAACGTCATTTCAAACATATCTTTTACATCTTTTATTATGAAAAATAGAGAGAAAACAAAGCTAAAAGCATATCTATATCTACCTTATCTATTTTCATCAAATCAAAGCATTTTTTGATCAAATTGAAAGAGAACACACATTAGATAATTAAGATTCATATATTAATTCAAGTATTGTATTTTTTATCTTTAAATCTTGTTTCTATTTTAGATTTCTAGGGTTTAAAAATCTGAGATACAAAGGAAGAGGTTGATCTTCCCTTTGCATCCTCTCTAATTGTGAGATTGATCATAGTTTTAGAAGGTGTAAAGAATTTTTATATCTAAACTGGTTCTCAAGAGCCTAGTGAATTCTTGTGTGAATCAGTTCACAAGAGCCCGATAAATTCTTGTGTGATTAGTAATAAAAAAGGATCATTCAGTTAAGGATTTGGTCGAGTGGATGTACACTTGCAATCATAGTTTTGATTGAAGTGGAACCACTTTAAAAATTCTATGTGTTCTTTACTTTTCTGCACTTACTTTTCATTTGCATATATTTTGTTTGATAAATTGTTCTTGCTATTTGAATTAATCTTTAAACAGTGATAACAATTGATTCTTGCTTACAATATAAGAAATTACATCAATTAAAGTAACTCTAAAAATTTTCTCTTAAATTTCTAAGAAGAATTCAAGACTTCCGCTAAAATCCAACTAGAATCCAAAATAACAGGGACTAACAATTAGTATCAGAGATTCGGCTCTTAATACTTGTTTAATTTCAAGAGGATCATAGATTTTAGTTTTATTCTTTTGTCTCAATGTCCACCTTTAAATAAATCTCTTGGCTTTAATGGACAACATTACACCTATTAGAAGCAAAAAATCAAAGATTTTATTAAACCCATTGATGTTGATATGTGGAAGATAGTTAAGGATGGATATGATCCACCAAAAACTTTAATTAATGGGATTGCACAACCAAAACCCAAATCTCTTTGGATTAAGGAGGAAAGGAAAAGACATCTCCTAGCTTCCAAAGTCAAGTGGATCATTTCTAATTTTCTTTCTCCAAATGAATATGAGAGAGTATCCAACTATGCCACAACAAAAGAAACATGGGACACAATGAAGGACCTCACATTAGGATGGCACAAGTCAAAGCCTCTAAGGTTCATGTCTTGGTTTCCCAATATGAGATGTTTAAAATGGAAGAAAGAGAATTTATCAAGGATCTTATTCAAAGATTTATTGCTATTACTAACTATCTTATGCTTCTTGGTAGAACTTTTGATAATGTAAATCTAGTGCACAAGATATTAGGGTCACTGAAAGAAGAATGGCAACCTAAAGTTACAGGTATCAAAAAATCACTCAAAATGGGAATAGTTACCATTCAAGAGCTTTATGGCAACTTGGAAGAACATGAGCTTGAGTTTAAAAGATATAAGAAGAATGGTAATGATAAAAAGAGTAGAACCCTAGCACCAAAAATTACAAACACATTTAATGATGAAGAAGAGGGATTAAATAGTGGTGAAAGTGGAGATGAAGAAGATGACATGGCCTTATTAAGTAAGAAAATGTAGAAATTGCTTAAGAAAAAGAAAATAGAGAAAAGAGAGGAGCTACTTTACAAAGAAGAAACCAAAATAAGAATAAATATGAATTGACATTTTTTGAATGTAAGAAGCTCGGACATTTCAAACTAGACTGTCCTGTGTATCTAAAGAAATAACTAGAAAATGAAAGGAAGAAAAGGAAGCTATCCTTCATAGCTTAAGGAGATAAGGAAGTGGATTCCGGAGAAGAAAAAGAAGAAGAAAAAGAGGTAAAAGCACTACTCTACTATAATACCTAAAAAAAATGAAATGAAATGACTGAGGGACTAAAATGAAAAATCTTAATTTTTGTTGGGGCTATAACATAATTTCTTATTTTTCAAAAGGGCCTATTTGAAGTCGGTGAAAAGTTTTGGGGTTAAACTATAATTTTTCTAATTTGGCCTTATGTATATATTTTCCAAGCCAGCTTCCTTCTTCAGACTTTTCTTGAAGCTTCCTCTAATAGACCTAGCAGAGCTCTTTGCCATCTGACTATAAGCCCCTGTGCCATGCCATCTGGCACCTTCTGGCTCGTGATCTTCTTCTTTGGCTCCTCCCTTTGCTTCTAGTGTGATTGTCTATGACTTTCCCCGAAGCTTCCTCTACTGGTTATGTTCTCAGGCAATCTTCCTTTTCAGCTCGTCATCATCTGATAACCCTCCAGCTGTCTTCCTCTTCCTTTTTGCTCCTCTAGTGTCCTCTTCTTCGTCGACGTGACTTAGCGACGATCTTTCTCCTCTGTTTTAGTTAGTTCAGTCAACACCCCCATTGACTCATCGGTGATGTTTCGGCTTGAGCCTAACTAGTCACTGGTACTTTGGACTCCGGTAAGTGATCCTAGAACAAAAGATTTATTCTATAGTAACCCTATAGCTAGTTTCCAAGAAATTTCCCTTAAAACCCTTATTGTGCTAGCTGTGAGAAATCTGAAATATTCTTGTTGTTTGGTATTATCTTGCTTCAGAGAAGCTTCCAAGGAAGAATCAAGCACACAAATGTAAGCTTTTTGGAGCTTTAGCTAACTTAGTTTTCTAAGGATTTTCGAAGGTGAGTGGACAATCCTCCGCACTTAATGATCCCATGTGTAAATACAAAATAATTCTATTATATAAAATGTTATAAATTCTTTTAAATAATTAAATTTTCATATATATTAAGGTGGTTTCAAAAGTATATTTGTATGTTATATGTGTACATGAAATGATTTGCCCTAATAAATTATGCATCTTCATCTTACCTTATATTATTGGAATTGGAAACTCTATTTTTCTATGTGATGATTGAAAATGAAATTGCTTAAGCAGGTTATGTATATTGTTGATAAAAACTGCTTACCTGGATATGGATCTTACGCTACATGATGTAATTAAATTTTGATAAAAAGTCCTGGAATCACTGGGGAATTCATTGGAAACCTGTGAGTGCACTTGTGTATATGTAATGGAGAGATAAGGTGGGACAGAGTTGATCATTCAGCAGATATGCCCAATGGATTAGGATTGTATTGGGGTGGTTCCTTCTTAGAGTTGCCCTTTTAGGATTTCAGTTGAGTATGTTGATATATAACTACTGATGTATTTTAAAAGTTTTATTGCATATTTCCTTATATTTACATCTTGATGGATATTTTCTATAATATTATGCCTTGTCCTTATTGCATTTTATTAAATATCTTATTCCAATTGTTTAACTATCTTGATGAATGGAAAATTGTTGAATTTGTTTTGAGATTATAGCTGTAAAATAGGTAAGCATATCTTCACAGTAGTATATTTATATACTTTCGAACATGGTTTTTAAATGGGATTTTTAGGAAATCATGGGATTGTTTACTCACTGAGTTTCTATGAAACTCACTCCTTCATTTTCATGTTTTTCAAAGTAAGAAGGTATTCCTTCGGTTACTTTACACCCTCCTAGTTCTAGATCTACTCCTTGACCAAGTAGGTCATTCCTGCAGAGATTAAAGGTATATGAATGGTGGAAATTAATGGCAGTTAGTAGGATTGTATATGCATGTGTTGTGTATGGTTGCTGGATACTTAGGAGGATGTAAATTGTATAGTTTAGGACACTGCATATTATTATGTTGTTGTACAGGTTATGGTGGGTGTGTAGCCCTTATGTTATTATATAGGCCTTATGGCCATGTGTCCAGAAAACAGAGGAACTTTATCGAATTTTCATTAGAATTTAATATATAAATATTTTATCTTGGATTGATAAAATAATGAGTCAATATGTTATTTGCATTATAAAGCTTGCAAGGGGTTTCCTGATGGTGACCTTCTATGTTGGTCACGTTCTGTGGAGTGGGGCGTGACATTTACCTTATGGCTTAAGAAGATGAAGACATTATGGTATATGATGAAACTCTGTTTAGCTCTAGTAATGATGAGATTGATGATTTATACAATGAACTTTATGAATCAGTACTAAAAGATACGAAAGAGTTAAAGTATGCAAGCATTGAAAATGAAAGCTCGCTTTAGAAAATCAAACAAGTTAAAAAAGAGAATAGTGACTTAAATGTCTTAGTTGAAAAATTGTTGAGTGAAATTAAAATTTGTGATCAATGTGAAACCTATAGATTTGAAATAAATAGCTTGACCAAAGCTTTACTAATAGTAAGATGAGACTAAACAACATCTTAAACAATCAAAAGGATTTTCAAAATAAAAAAGGATTAGGCTATAAACAATAAAAGACAAAAAGGAACTTTGGTTACATAACTTACTTCTACTATAATCAAAGAGGACATCATATTAGATATTGTCCACATAGAAATGGAACTTATGTTTGAAACCAAATGAGAAATTAATTTGGTTACCTAAAACATCTACCTCTAAAAGAAATCTGGGTGTGTTTACTAACAAATCTGGACCCAAGATCAGTTGGGTACCACTTATGCAAGCATAATTTCTATTTTGTAGGTTTATAGGAGACAAAAAAGTAACTTATGGTTCTTAGACAGTGGTTGCTCTTGCCACATGACTGGGAAAAATGATAAATTCATCTCTCTCACACCAATTAATGAAGGAAAAGTAACTTTTGGGGATAATGCAAAAGGGAAGGTGATAGGTAAATGTAAGGTTGGTAAGTTACCAAACTACTATATTGATGATGTCTTCCTTGTTAAAGGCCTAAGGCATAACTTGTTAAGCTTTAGTCAAAGAGGTGATATCTAAATTGAATTCATACAAACTGATTTCCAACTAGCAGACATTTTCACTAAGCCACTACGTGAAAAACTCTTTGTGTTTATTGAAAGAGAACTAGGAATGTTGAACCCCTTAGAAAATGATCTTACTTGGCCAATTTTCAATATTTTGATATTTTTATCTTTTGTGTTTAATTATATTTTACTTTGCAAATTCTAACTTAGGCATATGAGATTCCCCTAAGTTTGTTTTGCAGGTACTTGATGTGAGATTTAAGTTTTCAATAATGTTAAATTGATCATGAACTAGTAAAATTACATGAAAATTGTTTTCAAGACTCCCTGAATCGATTCACAAATCAATTCAAATTTCTCTAGGATTTCTTTAAGTTTATGAATTGATTCATAAATTAGTTAACATATAAAAAACTTACACTATGAATCGATTCACGAATCAATTCATCAAATTTTTAATCTTTTAGGAAGATTTCAAAACTATTGAAAATTTTAATTAGCCTGGATAAATCGATTTTCGAATCGATTCATATAAGAATCTTTATGAACAAACTCATACCCAAATCAATTTACTCTTGCATATTTGCTCCTTGAATAGATTCATGAATCAATTCACAGTGCATTTCTATATATACTTGAATCGATTTCAATTGCAATTCCCAGTTTCTTTTCTTGCAACCACTAAAAACTCTTTCTCTCTCTCTCTCTCTCTCTCTCTCTCTCTCTCATTCACTTAAATCTCAATTCCAAAACACTTTTTACCTAAATTTCTTTCACAAAATTGTTAGATACATCAAATCTAACATTTTCATTCGAACAATTCCATCCAAACACATTTAAATTACTAGATTTGAAAATCTAAGCAAAAACCCTAACTACCCAAATCTTAGCAAAATGTCCAAAAGAATCAAATTGCTAGCCAAAAGAAAGGAGAAATCAATAGTACAAACATCCACTCTAATAGAAGAGGAGTCACATTTCCAATCACCAAGTGAATATGTAGCCTATCTTTAATTATCAAATAGGAAGGTAGAACCACTTAGGTGTTTTAGTGAAAAACTTTTAAAGACTACCCATTTACCTGGATTACTAGCAAAATATAGGCTACAAAATTTTTTGACCTATAAAGGGACTGCATACCCTAGGCTAGTTAGGATGTTTTATGCAAATTTGGCTGCTACTGATGACAAATTATCTTGTTATGTGATACATAAACATATTGTTATAGATTTAGAAGTTTTAGCAACTGTATTTGGCATAGATGTATCACCGGCAAAGCTTACTATAGGATCCTTTCCAGATTATAGTAGGGAATCCGCTATTAGAATGCTTTTTCCTTATTCCACCCCTCGAAATGGAAGTGGGAAACTACTTATTACTGGCCTATCCTTTGAAGATAGGATTCTACACTATGCTTTGTGCAATGTGATTCTTCTAAGGATCACTAATTTTACTCAAATAGTGGAGGACAAATTGTTTTTGATGTGCGTGATAAAAAAACCAACTTGATTTTAATATGCCTTATTTTATACTCAAATATCTACCTGACTATTCTAGTCAGATAGATATTGGATTCCTTCCACATGATATGATCCTCACCCTATTTTTTGCCAAATTTAAACTAAATCTTTTTGAAAAACATCAATTTTTGCCAATAAATTCCATAATAATGATAACTGCATCATATTTACACAAGATGGGATTAGAACAAAATGACAAAGGGAATTGGACAAGGAAAAGGGCACAAACTCCTTAACTTACTAGAGGAGAAACTAGCCTAAGGGGAGCAGGGCTTTCTAGTGATGTTGAAAACACAATCATTGAGAAAATGCACAGATTGCACACACATATGCTAGATCACTTGGACAACCATTAAACATTGCTCAAGTCAATGGATGAATGAATTACATTCTTAGCACTAGATAACTGGTCACACTTCACTCGATTTAATGATTACATTAACTCCATTGAAACTTAACTACACAAAATCTCATAGTAGATGCAATAGCGTGATAAGGAAGTTGAATTGCAAGAAATGGACCTCGAACAAGATCCTCTACCTGCTTGAGTATGTTATATTGATGGCTGTTCTGTATCCCTTAGTCCCTTTTTTCCTAACTCTATGATTCATTTAATGTTGTGAATTTTGTATTTTACATTCTAGATTATGCATTTTGTTTTTTGGATTTTGATATTATATTATGATTGAATTCTGATTTTTTTTGTAATCCTTATATATAATCTAGATTTTAATCATATATTCTGATATTTTGATTATGCTTTCTATTATATTTTTCTATTATATTTTGATGTTTGTAATATTGATTATGTATGATTTATTTTTTTTACTTCACTCTTTATTAATGCATTATTTCTTTTTTATGTGCCAAAAGGGGGAGTAAGAAAGATGAGAAATAAAAGTAAGAAAAGAGGAGTAAAGAAGATAAGATTTTAGATATTCTTAAAAAACTTTTAAACTGTGACCTTTATAAGAAAACAGGAGTAAAAAATAAAAAAGATGAGATTTTACTTCTCAATTTTTGAAAAACTTTGACCCTTATCTAAAATTGTTTGTCACTATAAAAAAGGAGGGAGATTGTTAACTTTGTTAGGGAGATTGTTAGCTTTGCTGTCATATTTTTTTCAATTTTGATGTTGAAAAATAATTTTGATCAATATCATAATATGATCATACACTTAGTACTTGTTGATTGATTGCAGGGTCAAAGTTAACCAAATGCAACTCAAGAGATCCATCTTTAGATATAGCAATTTTATTGTATTATTTAGGATCTTTTGTAAATGTGATCTCATTCATATTGATCCAAACAAGCTTCTTAAAATAGTTAAGTTAAGGTAAAAATAAATCAATTGAAATAAGTTAAAATCAAAAGTTTGTTAATTAAGTTTTCAAATGCCCTTTCACAAGTGCAATTTTTATAAAAACTATTTTTCTTTATATGAATCGATTCATACTAAAAATCTTGTGAAACTGAATATGAATTAATTAAGTAATCAATTCATGAACAATTGTTTTGAAAAATATTTTTATCGAAGATTTTGTGAATCGATTAGGTAATCGATTCATGACCTGTTCACATGACAATGTGTATCAATTCATACACCGATTTAGTTATGAGGTTCTTAATGATATTCATAGATAAATCGATTCATAAGTTGGCAATCGCTCTGAATAGATTCATAGTCTGAAAGTTAGTTATTTTTTAAATGTCGATTGCCACACTATAAATATAACCTAACCTCATTTTAAACATATCTTTTATATCTTCTATTGTGAAAAATAGAGAGATTGCAAAACTAAAAGTAGATCTATATCTACTTCATCTATTTTCATCAAATCAAAGCATTCTTGGATCAAATTGAACGAGAACACACATTAGATAATTGAAACCTACATTTCAATTCAAGCATTGTATTTTGTATCTTTAAATCTTGTTTCTATTTTAGATTTCTAGGGTTTAGAAATTAGAGATACAAAAGGAGAGATTGATCTTCCCTTTGTATCTTTTCTAATTGTGAGGTTGATCATAATTTTAGAAGGTGTAAAAAAATTTTTGTATCTAAACTAGTTCTCAAGAGCTTAGTGAATTCTTGTGTGAATTGGTTTGCAAAAGCCTGGTAAATTCCTGTGTGATTTGTAATAAAAAGGGATCATTTAGTTGAGGATTTGGTTAGTGGATGTACACTTGCAATCACAGTTTTGATTGAAGTGGAGCCATTTAAAAAATTCTATATATTCTTTACTTTTCTACATTTACTTTTCATTTGCATATATTTTGTTTGATAAATTGTTCTTGCTATTTGAATTAATCTTTAAACAGTGATAACAATTAATGCTTACTTACAATATAGGTAATTACATCAATTAAAGCAATTTTGAAAATTTTCTCTTAAATTCCTAAAGAGAATTCAAGACTTTTGTTGAAATTCACCTAGAATCCAAAATAACAGGGGCCAACAACAAAGACCTATTATATATACAATTCAAATTAAAATTTATTAATGAATTTATACATTTAATTTTATTAAATAATTTTTTTTTGAAATAGATAATTTTTATAAAAAATGAGAATATAAAGCATTTATTAAAGTGGTTTACAATGGTTTACAATTTAAAAATTAGAAGATTTATCATCAAAATTATTTAAAATTTTAAATTATGCAACTGATTCAAATATTAAAATATTTTTCACTTTTATTTTTAATATTAAATATTTAAATATAATACTATCAAATTCTAAGTCAAAAATCATTTCAATAATGTTAAATTAAATATCAAAATTGCATTACTTAAATACATAAATAATTTAAATATTAAAAATTAGAAATTAAAATATTATTTGATAATTTAGAAAATTAAATTAATAATTTAATAGCAGTAAAATTAAAAAATAAATTAGAAATCGGTCCTCGAGAATTAAAATAAATAATTTATTATTAAAGTAAATAAATATAGAAGTAAAATTAAAAATTCTTTTCATTTGTCCTCTGTTAACAAGTGAAAGACACTTATTGCATGAAGGTGAATATTACGGCTTTTATAATATTAAAAAAATAATAAATTATAAATATTTTCTCACTATATTTAAAATACATTCAGCAATTCTTCTTTAAACATCACAGTTGTGAAATTTATATGGATATGTTCATATTAATCTACATAGATATAGGTAAATTCATTAGAAAATTAGTGAATGTTTGTTTGAAAATAAACAATTAAGTATGACATCTTATTAAATAAATAGTAAAATATTTTTAATGATATAATATATAAACTCAATTGATTGAATTCTAAAATAAGTTAATTTAGTATAAAATAACTTGATAAATAAGCATATAGTCACTTTAATTTTATTAATAATTTAATGTAGCATATATATATATATATATATATATGAAATAATACTTCTTTTAATCCTTCCATAGATAATGTGTTCAGTTACATCATAAACTATAGCCTATTGCAAATGGAAAATATTAAATATAATCAATTGATAAAATATAAATTGAAGAGTAATATTCTTTGTGTGTAATTTTTGATAGTAAGGTCCGTCGAAATTTTCTATAACCATAATTAATCACGTGAGAATTTAGAGATGAGATATTATGTTTGGTAACATAAACTCATAACTTTTGATTAATATGCTACATAGCTAATGTTAAAGAAATAAATAACCCAACTTCAAGTAAAAATCAAATAAACATATTTGGAGAAAGAATTTTTTTCTCTCTCCCCTTAAATCTATCAATTTCCTTTTTTTTTTATTTCTTTGCATATTATTTATTTCTCTTCCAATAATTTTTCTTTTTTCATTTTGTTTATTTTATTTCCCCTTGTAACCAAATTTTCATTTATTAGAGATAAAAAAAAAAGAAATAGATAAATTCGTGTGGAGAAAGAAAAAGAAATAGAATAGTTAGAGATAAAGCGGAGAGAGAAACCTCAAGAATGTTTTAGATATAATTTTTTTTAATAAATTATTGTTATGTAAGATTATGAGTCAACTAAAAACTACTTGCTGGTGCATAGAATCTTTGTGTTGTTGTTGCATTTGAGTTGCTAAGAGACACATATCTACACCACAAATGATGAAGAATGGGACAAATGGCTGTTAAACAAAACATCCTATATATGCTTCTAATTATACAAGAAGCACAAGAATTAGACTAAAAACGGAAGCATACCTCCAGTCATTGCTTTGTTTCTCGGGTTTGATTTTTGCTTCAATATCTAGAAGTTTTCTCACACTTTCTCTCTGACTTTAGATGGTGTATGAATAATGTCAGAATTAGTTGTGAGAGGACCCCAGAATGTAAATATATATACTCCGTTTTCTTCCATCAAAAAAATGGTCAACAGTTACCATCCGTTACACAAACAGTTGCAACTTTTAAAATCTGAACGGTTGCACCATTTTAGATTGCAAAACATTATATTCTCCCACTTGGTGCAAACATTCATCAGACAATTTTATGAGAAAATAAATACACGAATCATAGTGATAAGTCCTCTAATAGCGAGTACTATCAACCATATATCACGATGTACTTAGTTTCTCAAATACTTAATGTGCCCTATGTTTATTCTTAGTCCAAAATAATATATATTTTCTCAAATAAATTAAAGTGCACATGAATATGAGAAAATATCAGAATGT
>JANHAO010019409.1:0-13258 GCA_026873985.1 Saraca asoca
GTGTGACTGCATTGGAGTGTGTTTGGGCTGGGGCGGGGGGGGGGCGCGGGGGGGGGGGGGGGGGGGGGGGGGGGGGGGGGGGGCCAAAGAATTAATATAGAAAGATTAAAGATTACTAATCTTAGATTCTTGTGTGCGAGTGAGTGTATTTTTTTCATTTAGTTTTCTATGACTCACGCATGACCTTGAATCCATTTCAGTGAGAGTTATGTGAATATGCTGCGACTGTTGACATTCCAATTGCAAGGGAGTCAGTTCGAGCTGTTGGGAAGATAGCATTGCATCAGTATGATGTCAATGCTATTGTTGACCGGCTTCTGCAGTTTCTTGAGATGGGAAAGGATTATGTTACAGCTGAAGCTCTGGTAAACATGACAATTTTGTCTGTTAGATGCACATAATTACCTAACAGTAGCATTGCACTGCTTTCTGTTATTATCCACAAGATGCATATAAAAAGTATGACATGTTGGTTTGACTTAAGTTATGGTGGGATAAACTTATGCAAAGTGTGGGTTCTTTCTCTGCAGGTGCTTGTGAAAGATCTGCTTAGAAAATATCCACAATGGAGTCAGGATTGTATTGCTGTTGTTGGGAATATCAGCAGCAAAAATGGTAAAGAACCTAAGGCCAAGGCAGCTCTTATATGGATGTTGGGGGAGTATTCTCAGGATATCCATGATGCTCCTTATGTCTCGGAGAGTTTGGTTGAAAATTGGGATGAGGAGTATTCCACTGAGGTACTATACCATCCCTTTTAGAGATTGTAGTTGAATGATGTTCTGATGAGATTATGGTTCTTTTATCAGATGTTGAGTTTTACAAAACAAAATAGGGCAATTCGATCTTGCTTGTGGATCCTATATGTTAATGACCAAGCCAGAAAATAGGGGAAAAAGGAAAAAGACTGAAAGATGAAAGGAATTATAATTTATTGGTTACTCCTTTTATGTTCTAATTCTTGAACATTGTGACTTGTTATGTTTGCTTATCTTTCAATTGAACAACAATGGCGTCATCATGCAGGTTCGCTTACATCTTCTTACTGCAGTTATCAAGTGCTTCTTTAAGAGATCTCCCGAGACTCAGAAAGCATTGGGAGCTGCATTGGCTGCTGGTCTCGCTAACTTTCACCAGGTGTGAATTGTTGTAGCTCCTACATTGAATTGCCAGAAAATGAACAATTGTTTAGATTTTAGATGATTGTGCATAAATATATTAAATGAGCTTTTGTTGATTGCAGGATGTTCATTATAGGGCCTTACTATATTACAGGCTTCTGCAATACAATGTATCAGTGGCAGAGAGTGTCGTGAATCCTCCAAAGCAAGCAGTTTCTGTGTTTGCTGAGACTCAAAGCAGTGAAATCAAAGATCGGATATTTGACAAATTTAACAGTTTGTCTGTTGTATACCAGAAGGTATTGAAATACTCATTTCTTTTGGTGGCTTTTAGTATTTATCAATGATAAAGCACGATTGCAGTTGCTCGATGCCAATTGCTAAACCCATTTTAGTTAGAGATTAAATGCTGCTTTGTGGTGCTTGACTTTTCATATTCATTATCAAGTATTGCCTCAGCTAATCACCTAAAATATCACCAATTATTATGTTCAATTTATTTTGGGTATGCTAATTTATTGATCATATTTGAAACATTAAAAAAATCCGTTCTTTTGAACTTGAGCCTCAATGCCTTCAAGCTTACTCACAGCTTGTGAGAGGTAAAACACCTTTTCTTTATGCTATTGTTACTTGAGATGTTGATATTGACAGGGATCTGGGTCTTTAATTCTTCTAATTAGCTGATTCCCTCCATCATGATCTTTTTAACTATAAATTAAAATCCTTGAAACTAACATTAGCGTATTCCTGCAGCCTTCTTACATGTTCACCAATAAGGAACACCGAGGGCCATTTGAGTTTTCAGATGAACTCGAAAATCTACCTATTAGTGCAGACTCTGCTGATACTGGTGTTCCAGCTAAGAGAGTGGAGGCAAATGACAATGATCTGCTTCTAAGTACTTCTGAGGATGGTAGGGATCCCAGTAGCAATGGTTCTGCCTATAATGCTCCTTCCTACAATATTTCATCTGCTGCTGCTGCAACGTCACAATCACATGCAGCGTAGGCTCTTTCCAGTGCCTATCAGCTCATTCCACAGCATCTAGCTTTGGAATTGACTATCTGCTTGGTTTAGATTATCCAACTGGAACTGCGGCCACAGCTTCACCTCCTCCCTTGAAACTCAACCCAAAAGCTGTACTGGATTCTGGCTTTCAGCAGAAATGGCGTCAACTGCCTATGTCTTTATCACAGGTTGACTACACAATTATGAATCCGGTTTAATAATTTTAATTTTTAACAACTATTAATTTTGCTCTTTCATCTTTTTCTTTCCCACAATGCCCCTGGTCTTTTTTGTCTGGAAAATGCTAGTGTAACTTATTTTTATTCACTCAATCTCACTTAACTACACAGTCTCTTGTGTAGCTGTAATTGGCCTCACACTCTGTCTAGTTGGATGAGACTTTACGAATGAAAATAAATGAGATTAACATTCTTGTTTACAACAAAAATAACAACCTAACCTGATCTTGTTAGATGGGTTGGCTACATTGATCAAATAATGTCATCCCTTTCTATGGAAGTTCATATCTTCAATAAGATGCCATTATTATTTCTTTCTAATCTGATGCAGGAATATTCAATAACTCCTCAAGGAGTTGCCTCGTTGACAAATCCACAGGCACTTCAACGGCACATGCAAGGTCATTCCTTCCATTGCATTGCATCGGGTGGTCAGTCCCCTAACTTGAAGTTCTTTTTCTTTGCTCAAAAGGCAGAAGAAGCATCAACATTTCTTGTAGAGTGCATAATCAACACATCTTCGGCCAAGTCGCAGATTAAGATAAAAGCTGATGACCAAAATTCATCCCAAGCATTCTTAGCATTGTTCCAATCAGCTTTGTCTGAGTTTGGTTCGCCCTAGATTTCTTTCTTTCTTTCTTTGGCTTCGTTTGTTCTGAGCTGTGATGCAAGCTGCAAATTTTGATGGAATTCATTTGCTTGATGGTTGAAAAATGGAAAAGATTAACCATAGAATGTTTCATTTAGTTTGCATATTATGATTTATGACATTTTTATTGCAATATACATATTTTTTTTATTTAAAAAAAATGAAACACAATCCTCAGAGATGACAATTGTATAGTAATATCACATATTATGACATTCTTCTTTATTGAATTTATGATTATCAATAACTGTTCTTATTTTGGAATTATAATACCTTTTCTAATTTTACTTTTGATATAATACAATTTCTCATGTCTTTCATTTTTTGTATTTAGTTAAAAGAGAAAAATACTTTAAACTTCCTTAAGTTTTGATGAAATTAGGTGAGCCTTCCTTCTAATTTTAAAACTTTCTCAAACCTTCTTGCAACATAAAAAAGATAACATACAGTTTAAAGTTAATAATATGTGATATTCTAAGTATTTTATAAGAAAAAGATAAATTTTAATGTAAATATAATGCTTCTTTAATTATTTGAGTTTAATTAAAGTACATATTTGATTGTAAAATATTTATAATATTTTATATTATTTAATTTGAATATATGATCATCTTTTTTTCATCATTTTATTGATAAAAAAAATTAAATTTAGATTTATCTATAATATTTATTAAATATTTCAAGGGATGTTTGAATGTGTTTTGAAACTAAAGGGGAGATTTATGTAATTTTGTTAAAACTCATAGGTTGAAAGTATTTTTTCCTAATTAAAAATTTATAATTTGAAGGACATTGATGTAATTTATGCAATGAGAAAAATACTTATGTACATTCATCATGTTTTAATGGAGTCAAATATAATAAATTCTATTAGATATTAAATTGTTTATAAATTTTTTAAAACATTTTAATCATAATACTACATAAATTTTTATAAAACGAGTTAACTTAGGCAAGATATATATCTCTTTTAACAATATATATTCATAAAATTTTTATGCTATCATATTTAATATTGTGATACGGTAACAATCGATCATGTTATTATAAATTTGAATTTAGAATATTATAATATTATTAAGTGATTTATTATTTCCAAAAAAAATTCTTTTATGTGCAATTTATATAAATCAATTTCTTTTTCTATTTTAATAACAATTTATTTATTTGAATTATCTATAACTGATTTTTAATTAACTTTTTAATTTTATTGCTATTAAATTATTAAATTATTAATTTAATTTTTTAATATTTTGATTTTTGATTTTTAATATTTGAATTATTTATTTAAGCAATAGAATTTTGATATCAAATTTATTATTATTGTAATTATTTTTAATTTAAAATTTAGTGATATTATATTTAAATAATATTAAAAAATTAAAATATTTTAATATTTTGATGAGTTGTATGACTTAAAAATTAAATATTTTAATAATATATTATCTAATTTTTAACTTATAGTCCATTTTGATAAATTATATATATCTTTATTTGATATGAAAATTATTTATTTAAAAAGTTTAATAAAATTATCTAGCTAAATTTATTAATAGAGTTTAATTTAAATTATTTTTGTGTATATTAAATAATTTATTGATAAATAAATAATTACAATCATATAGAAATAAAATACTTATAAATACATTATTAGTAATATCTAATTATAATTTAATAGATAATATCTATCTAATAATTCTCACTTTAAAAAATTTCATATAATTTTTAAATATTAAATATTAAATTTGATATTTCATAATTTTTTTAAAATTTCTATTACTTCTAAATATTTATCATAATATTAATTTAAAATATTTCTAAAATTTCATAAAAATATTTTTTAAGATCATATGTTAGTTATGACAATATAAGAAATTTTATTAATTAAATAATTAAAATTTTTAATATAAAGTTAATTTAAATTTTTAAATAAAATAATTTATAAAACAATATTTTTAAAAGATAAAAAAATTAAATAATAAATTTAATTAATTTAAAATGTTAATATAATAATTTTATCAAATTAAAAAATATTATATTTTTTATAATTAATATGAATAAATATACTGATTAGAGGTAAAAATATAAAAATAATTTATCTATATTTAAATATATTATAGGCTGATTGTATGCTATATTACACGGATATCGAAATGTGGACACAGGGATACGGGGACACGGACACAGAAACACGATATTTTCAGAAGTGCCGGGCTATTTTTACATGATAAATGAAATATTGGTGTCGAGAAGTGTCGGAAACGAAAATATTTTCGATACACGGATACGACTATTATATGAAGTGTCGGTGCAACGTAGATTGTATGTCATGCCACCCATATTTCGAACTCAGCGCACCGTTATTGGGTGATGGCTTTTTGCCACCATAAACCCTCACGGTACCGAAATGCACAAATGGCTTTTGCTTGTAGGGTTTTATCATCAGTGAGTAAAAGAGATAGAAGGCTTAACCTCGTAGCCCTTCCGTCGAATTTTCATCGTTTGCTTTTCCATGAAGAATCAAATTCAAATCCACTGCTCATCAAATTGCTTCAGCTACCCAGTTCGCGCATCAGATCCACGCTAGATAATGAAATGCGTTCCCTAAAAAATTCGCGATTTTCTTGGCAATCTCTGGTTACCTCCCTCAAAACTTCTTCTTCTGAGAAAGCTCGACTGGTAATGATCTCTCTTCTATCGGTTTTGTTTGTAAATTTATCTAAAGTCTCCATTTTTTTTTCCAATGAGCGTAAGCATGAGAGGAAACAAAGAACTGGGAGTGGCATAAAATTTCTATTCACATATGGTCTTTTATAATTGGTAGAAATGAGGTCGTAGTCTAATATATAAGCAGCTTTGTTACTTAAGCTTACTTTCCTCTGTATCCTTAATTGGTTAATGCAAAAGCACTAGTAATTTTGGGATAAATCTATATACAGATTGTGTTGCAATGCAGTATTTGAATCATCTCACCATTCTTTGCTTAAAATTTAAGTAGAAACTGTGATTGTTAATATTCTCACAGATCCTAAATACGCATTGTCAGGTTTTGGAATGGATTTTGGATAAAATGCTGAAAGAAAATGAAAGAGACCCCTGTATATTCTCTGAGGTCATCTCTCTTTGTGGAAAGCTTCAGAATGTGCCCCTAGCCATGCATGTATTTAGTTCTATGGAGGCCAATGGAGTTAAACCTACTTCCCTGGTTTTCAATTCCCTTATAAATTCTTGCTTGTCTTCACATAATATTGTTACAGCGTTTAGTTTATTTGAGATCATGGAGAATTCAGAGAGCTATAAACCTGATTGTCACACTTACATTATCTTTATATCAGCATTTTCCAACTCAGGGAACTTCGATGCCATGATGGCTTGGTACTCGGCAAAAAAGGCTGCAGGATTTGGTCCGGACCTACAAACATTTGAGTCTCTTATATTGGGCTGTGTTAAATCAAGAAATTTTGAGGTTTCTGATAGAATCTTTGAAGAAATGATCAACTCTGGAATTGTACCGAGTTTATCCATTCTGGAAAATATGCTTGAAGGGCTTTGCAAGCTGAAGAGTTTGGGTCGAGCTGAGGATTTCTTTAAGAGTATGCAGGATGCAGGATGGGAAATCAGTGAAAACATGGTTGAGAAGTTAGTAGCATTATATATTGAGTTGGGGTTGGTGGAAAAGATGGAGGAGCTACTTGAAACCATGACGAAGTCCTATGCTGATAGTGGAGTTCTCTTACGAATTCACTGTGGGATTATAAGGATGTATGCCATGTTAGATAGATTAGATGATGTAGAGTTTGCTGTTGGAAGAATGTTGAAACAAGGGCTATCTTTCAGTTGTGCAGATGATGTTGAAGCTGTTCTCTGTTCATACTTTAGGCGAGCAGCTCATGATAGGCTAGACATATTCTTGGAATGCATAGAGAATTGCTACACACTTGACAGATCAACTTACAATTTGTTGATAGCTGGATATAGACGAGCAGGCTTAGATGATAAGGTAGAGTTGGTAATGAAAGACATGAAGTTAGATGGATTTACATAGCACCCTAGATGGTTGTCCAATCATATCTGCCCCATTTAATTGTATGACTGCTGACCTCCATTCAGCTCCTTAGCATTTGCAGCAGGTTGCAAATATGGAGTTCCCAGCAGCCAACAAGTACAGCATCAAATGAATGTAAGAAGTTGATCAAGACACGTTTCCTTTCCCTCAAGTTAAAAGTGTGATTTAGAAAAGAGAATTTTGTCACATTTGTGATTCAGATGTTTCATTTTACTGTAAACCCGAATGATATGCTGATCCCTGTCTACAGCTTCTCAGATGGCTGGTGCATAGTTCTGTGGTGCAATAAGAAGATGATGAGAGAGTACAATTCCTTACTTGTTGGATTCTTTATCCATGCATTTGGTGATGGTTGCAACCTTAATTAGTTCAGAAAGCTTTTGCTGATCGATTTCATTCACTTTACCTGATGATTTTGGGGGATTTGATAGGTTTATTCTCAAGAAAGCATTTTCTGTTTCCAAAAACTGTCACACAGTAACTTTGTACTCAGACTAGATATTACATAGAACACAGCTCAAAATTTTATAGTTGTCAGGCTGTAAACATACTATGTTCAATTTTTACCAGGGTCCTGGGGTTGCAGTGAAATTCTGGGGTATTGGGAAATAGGCGGAAATTGTATTATGACCTGTTAAAGTAAATAAATCTTTAGCAAGTTCATTTGCCTTGGATGTTAATTCCATTTTGTGTATTTATGCGTTATCCCTTAACAAAACTTCACTGGGCCCTCTGTTTGTAAAACAATTCGAAAAGGGTCTTAAAAAGAAATCGTTCAGGTTAGGCACTACGTTAATATCTTGATTTGAAAGAGAGCACAAATTGTGTTTCATATCTTAATAAATATTAGAGCTGGAGCAGCAGTTGACAACGCTATTCTTTCGTCCCACACGAGTCTTCATTAGTGAGAATAAGTGAATGTTGCTAGACGAGAGTAGCATGGTTGTCTTTTTTTCATATTCCAGTTAGGAAACCACCTGCTTCATCTACTATTCGTCTTAAAGGGTTGGACGTTATGCAATACAGATAAGCTTGCAAAGTTAAGTCTCAACACGGCTAGAAACCTAGCATAATGTTCTTTTTCACCGTCCAGAATGCAAGGATAATATGTAAAGCTCAGGAGATTCAGGGCATTGACACGAGGAGACAAAAATGAGTAAACTGAGCTTCCATGTATTCAATGAAAAAAAGTGTCAACTTGCCTTCAAAGCATCAAATTAATTCATGTGGAAGCAATTTCAACTCTTAATCTGAGTTGTGCAGGTACACAATTTCTGTTATCCCATCACCCAGACACTCGTGAGAGAAAAGAGCAGCCCACATTTATGTATAGGGTCAATACTCACAAGTGCCAGGGCAATGTGAGATCAGCAATTGTGCACCAAGCAGGATATATATGCTTCTCAAACTCATCCCCTCAATTCTGGCATGTATTTCCACTGTAATTGGCAAGGCTGAAAAATATAGTTGACTGAGACTCCAAGAACACTTATCCACCTTGGCGCTTCTGTTCTTTCACAGTCATAAAAGATTTCACCCATTGTTTCCAAGGAGCGTCCTGTTGTTGCTCAACCCATGACAAGAAACAGCTATCCAACAAGCAGAAGAAATTGACATAGAGGAGCTGATACCTTACAGGTACAAATCTAAAGTTTACTACTTGAACAATTGGCCATATGCCTCCTTCCAAAATAAATGTTGGGAGGAAATCTCTCTTCACGTCTTCTTTGATTTGAGGAACACTCTTTCCAGTAGAAAATCCCATGTAAGTAAAAAATACCAGTAAATCCAATGGACTAAAGAGAAACCCATCAACAGCAACTTTAGTGGCAACAAAGCGGAAGGAATTTTGTTTAAGCAGAAATCGATATCTTATAAATCGGTCCAAACCTTCATACCTACAAAAATTAACACAGAAAGGAAGGAACCAGTAGGTTTATTATAGACTAGACATCAATTGCCATCCCCGCCCAAAGAAAAAAGACGGACAGATTCACAGTTGCAAAAACAGAACACATAAAGTTCAGCAGCTTTCTTTTTCCGATTTGCCACATTAAAACAGCAGCAACAAAGTTTTCATTAGTTGGTCAACAACAACAACAGATCAGCGTCCCAAAACAAAGCTCTAGGCTCTAAGTTGATGAAATGCGCATAACACTAGTGCACTACAGTCCTATTGATCAGAAATTGGGAGTGTCATCTTAAAATATGGCTAGAATGCCTACAAGTAGAACCTATTTTATAAGTAAATAAGAAATACAAGCCTATAACGTTTAAAGACCTTTACATTGATTTGAAGCTTTGGAATTGAAACTAAGCAACTTGTTTCTTACCTAGCGGTAACTGTTGACTTTGTCTCTAGAACTAACCAACTACCATCAATTTTCAATGCAGACAGTAATGCAGCTGTCTTGTGTGAATTTTTCAAACTTCTAATAGGGAGATGAATAAGAAAAAGGGATATCATAGGGTTTATAGTAAGAATCTCTTGGAAGCTACTCCGAAACTCATGCAATTTTTTTTATCCACAACCAAGTAATAAAATGTATAAAAGTAATGATTTTACCAGTAGTGACCAACTGGGCCAACAAATCCAAAGCCAAAGAAGCTGGTTGTAGCCACCCGTTTCCAGTTGATTTTAAATTCTTTACCTTCATCCTGAAATATAGATCGGCTCCCATTAACCAAGAGAAATAAGCTGATTAACCCAGTTTCCTTAACAAGAATTAGTTTTGCATCTACACTGCAAACAGAATTGTTAAAAGCTTTTGATCGATCTCCTACAATGCTAGCAATCTCTATACACACATCCTTCACCCTAACCAAAAAGCAGAGAAAGCATCATAATTTGAGTGACACTTCAAACAATTATTTCACAACAAAACTCGCTCACAAGAATCACTCAACCAAATAGTCTTAGAGACACCATTTAGCTAGGCGGCGACCAACACCATAAAATGCATGTAATGAGCAATGGAAGTTTTTAAATGAGCAATGAGGGAAGAATTTACCTCAATTTGATTATGGCCATTGGCAGTAGAGGGAGTGACAGCCTGAGCAGCAATATCACCAAATCCCCATATCAAACCAGAGCTGATAGCTTGTGTCTTAACTGGGTGAACAGCCAAGCAATTCTGGTACCATTTCCAGAACTTCAGCATATCCCGATTTATTCAGACTCACAACAAAAAATGAGAAAATTTTCGACCTAGATGGATTATTGATCAATGATCATAAATATTCACCCCCTCTTGGAATTAATTGCCAAATAGATATCAACAATGAAAGCTGAACTGAAAGGAGGTTGGTTTTTTCCGGTTTCTCTCGAATATCATTTTGCAGGAATCTTATACCCGCGAGAAAATCATTTTCTGTGAATGTAGTTTTGAGGCATTGAAGAACAAAATAGAACAAATGAATTAAATTTATTCAGAAAGAGAGGGGAGATTTCTCTAACAGTCATTTTCTTCATCTTCACTGCTATTCATGGAATTTTACCAAAAGAGTACGGATAAAAATGTCCTTCACGAAACTTAGCATTGGGCCCAACTTGGGCCAGCACTCCGGTTGAAACAGGGCTCTGGATTTACCATATTGGGCCACGTCCACAAAACTAGCGCCTATATATCTAATGCCTCTTTCCAGCCCAGGTTGACTGTGAATCACTTGTACGATGATGCTCTTCGCTCCCGATATTTCTCAAATTTAAAAAAAAAAGGAGATATTTATCTTATCTGATGTGTCAATTCCTCAGTTTCTGATTGGTTGCTACACCTGATTCCACGTGGATCTGTTAGTCGTAGTCAAGTATGCTGTCAACTGCGTAACTGCGGGCTGCAAATTATAAATTATAAATCTGACCATAGTTACCTAAAGCCACCGGCTCCTTGGACTATATGTAGTGCGGGAAGTTTAAGAGGGAGCTTAATTTAAGTAATTCTCTTTAAAGTTGTTTACCTATTATAAAGTAACTGTAAAATTACAAGTCAGTATTGTAATTGCTTACAAGCAATTGCATCTTAATATTAAAATAGGTCCAATTATGAGATAAATTAAAAGAAGTGAGATAAATTATGAGGTCCATTTAAGAAATTTGATAAAATTATACTATTGTAAGATAAAATTGTTTGAGTTACTTAAGGAGTGAAATGATGTGACAGTGTGAAATCTAATAAAAAATTAATAAATAAAGATTAAAAAATTCTTGTATTGTAGATAGTCTTACGCAATAACCTTGCTTATAGTCGTCACTGACAAATCAAAACCCGCCACGTTTCCAAGGTAAGCAGTTTAGGTTCGAAAGTTCTTCTGTCATTGGCGGCCACAGCTTAGATTAAAGTAAAAGTAACAGGCACGTGTACGTGTCACCGCTCTGAATATCAAGACAATTACACTCGAAGCCATGACCTGTCTGTATCTGGTTTTGGGTGAAAGTTAAACCCGAACCCTTCAAAATTGTGAAAAGTCAATCTCTCCTTGCTCTTGGCCTCGCCGATCTGCAACGGACGTGGGTTTTTAGGGATTGTTTTGTTGTGGTTGACTGTTACTGCGGTTGTCTTGTGCTACAAGAGGTTTTTTCTCTACGAAATCAAAATTTAATTTCTTTTTCCCTTTGCAACAATTCATCTCCAATTGATCAATGGCGGGTGTTGATTTGTGTAACTCATGCTGATTCTGATTGCAGGGGAGGCCATTTTTGGAAGGTTTTAGTTTAGTGGATTCAGAATTTTTGCTCCAGTTTCATATATTAAGAGATAACGATGAAAACCACGGAGGGGTTTGCCAATTTGGCTTTAGCAGGTTTAGCTTCTATTACCTTTTTTTCCCTCAATAGTCATGCTTAAGTATATATACCTTAAATTTCATAATGACATGCATGTGTTGTGGTATCATAGTAGTAAGTAATTTCTTCAGGAGTCTTTCTGCTGAATTTTTTCATTTTATACTGCCTCTCCTACTCCGGGAGAAGTGGCGGAGTTCAAATTTTGGTGGAATTTTTTGTCTTTGATTTTTTTTCTTCTTGCAATTGGAAGTAAACTTCTTTGGACCTTGATGGGAGGTGCGAAACTGCAATGTATTCCACTTGTTGGGTATCACGCCCTTCTATGAGAAATATTAATGGGTGGGATGTTCATGTGCATCAATGCATATTAAAAATAATTTTGGTAGATGGTTCAGTATGGCCTTAAATTTTTCTGGTTTTGTTACTCGCTTTGTGGGTTTTCGCTCAGTAAGGAACAAGGGATATACTATATTCGCTATGCTAAACGTAAGACTGAGTAAAGCATTGCTGTTCCTTGGTGATTTATCTATATCACTAATTGCATGTTATCTGTCATGGCAGGTTTAACTTTAGCACCACTTGTTGTAAAGGTAGATCCAAATTTCAATGTTATTTTGACTGCATGTCTCACTGTGTTTGTGGGATGTTACCGTTCTGTCAAGCCAACTCCACCTACTGTAAGTAGCAGCCTTAATGCAGTTATATTGCTTGTCTTCATGTCCCAAATCTGATATTTCTGAAATATGTTGCATGTATTTGCAGGAGACAATGTCCAATGAACATGCCATGCGCTTTCCTTTTGTTGGGAGTGCAATGTTATTATCACTTTTCTTACTCTTCAAGTTTCTATCTAAGGACCTGGTGAATGCTGTATTGACATGCTACTTCTTTGTACTTGGGATCGTTGCCCTTTCGTATGTTCTCTTCTTTGGTTCAATATTTCCTTATGTTTTCTAGCTTTTTTCACATTTGTTCTTTCATTTTGTACAGGGCAACATTATTACCATCTATCAAACGTTATTTGCCAAAGCATTGGAATGAGGATGCCATTGTCTGGCATTTTCCTTATTTCCGTTGTATGTAAAGCACTTGCCTTGCTATTTTATCGTACATTATACTAAGAATCTACTTTCTAGGAACAGTGGAATCCAAACTTTATATATTTTCACTTTCTAGCCAGCTAGTTATGATTCTTTTTGAGATGTTATTACTATTGACTAATGCAGCTGGTTTTGATATGTATTTAAAAAGTATAGAGAATATTCTAAATTCTGAGTTTACACGTGTTATAAGCACGGGACAATTTAGTATTAGAGGATGTTTTTCTTTTAGATATCTTTGGGATATGCAAAAATCTTGGTAGATGTTTACAGCAAATATGTAGTATTG
>JANHAO010019410.1:0-13267 GCA_026873985.1 Saraca asoca
GGGATCAAGAAACATAGATTGAATTATTAAGAGGATGACACATTCCATGTCTCGAGTTCAATCTGGATATTCGAACAAAAGGGACAGAGATACATGGGATATTGATCACTGATTAGGTATGTCGAATTACCGATATTCTTATTACTTAGGTGGTAGTGATGTATTGCTAGATACGGCTCACTGTCTATGATGCTAGAATTAGATTCTTTTTTGGTATCATTGCCAACGTAATAGGAACCTACTGGGTCACACCAAAGAGTGAGACAAAATTAGAATTAATGTAATATAAATAGGATTCTTAATTGGATTAAGAGAGCCTTTAAATATGGTCCATTATGACATAATATTGGATTTTATTATATCAGGCTTTATTAATGTTATATTACATTGGGTTTAATTATTAAAGTTAGTTGGACTAATTTTATAACTTAAGCCCAAAAGCCTTACCACACTTTCTATAGGACTAGGACTTCCAGTTGGACTAGGCTTAGACCTATTATCACTAAAACCCTAGAGTTATAAGATAACATAAATAGGGATTAGTGGGGCGTCATAAAAGACAACACAAGAGGCGTAATTCATAGCAGCTCTTTTGGTGAGAAGAAAAAGGTTTTCTTCAAGAAAAGAATTAAGAGTTTCTAAAATAGAGAGAGATGTTTCCTAGCAGAAACGTAGTGGTAAGGCAGTTCCATCCAATCAGAGTTTTATTTTGCTCACGTGTGGATACCGTAGAGACACGGATCTATTGTTCCATGTTCGTGATTTTGCATCAAGGCACAATCTTCTGTTCATGTTCATTGGATCAAATTGAAACATTGCATCAAGTCGAAGCATCATAGGAGAGGAAGGAGTGACCAGACGTGTTGCTATTTTCTGGATCAAAATCGTAACACCAAGAGGAACTGTGACCTGTGTTGCTGCATTCTGTAATAAACGCAACATGAAAAGGTAAATTTCTAGACCAACTGGTTTATATTCTACACATGGATTCGTGGCTGGGTTTCAAAATTTTAAAATCTCCACTGTGCTTGTTGCCATGAAACCTAACACAACCTATTACCCAGCACCATATTCATGTGACCTACTACTTGGCACTACATTCATATGACCTATACTTGGTAGTGCATTCATGCGACTTACCTAGACATTCGTCTTGACAATGACAAAGTCATTGGTATGCTAAATGAGCTTGATTAACCTACTAAGCATTCATTTTAACTAACATTTTTTAAGTCTTGGTTTGCAAGAACTCATTCATGTCAACCTTCATGAACGTCCAGCTTGGCCTACTTAGGAAAGTAAGAAAATTATGAAAAATTCATTAAATACCTCATTCAATGAGGTGAATGTACAACAATACAAGATTAAAATAAGCCTTCAGCTATCATGGCCTATGAAGAAGATTGGCCTTTTGTAGCTAAACTCTTGTGGGCTGAATGATCGACATACCTGATAAGCAAGCCATCCATCATTTGGTTGTCGGGCAAGTTACTCTCAAACTTCTCCCTATTCCCCTCCCAAGGAGGCAAAAGAACAAAGATGAAAGAATTAAACTCATCAGAATCACCATGGGGAAATGAAATCCTTACAAAATTTCCCAAGATCCTCACAAAGGAATTGTCCATGGGAACATCCTATGCAACAAGCCATACACACCCTATAGCACTTTGTCTAATATTTAGACCATCAAAAACATGGGGGGACCCATCAGGTCATTCTGAGAAATAGGAAAGAAGGCTTTTTATGTCTTATATGGCTCACTTGACCTCACCGATAGATTTAGGGATTGATTAACTACAATCAATCTAACAATCCAGCAAATAGCAAGGTTGCCATGTTAATGGCTATAAAAGATTCACATTAAATGAATGACCTGGTAGAACGATAAGATAGAAGTCTAAATAATGGCATAGCAGATTGAGCTTTTACCAACAAAGTACAACTCCCAGTCTGTAGACCACACTGAGAGCTCAAGGGCTAATGTTGTGGGTATTTTTAGAACCACAAAAATAGGCTAGTAAAAGCTCAATAGACAAGCCCAGCTTATTTGGATTGAGACCACTGGACCAAGACACTAGGTCATTAAATATGAGCTAAGGTCACTAGTCAACATGGGTCAAAGTAGTAACCTCAGGTCATGAAAGCAAAGCCTAGCTCGTAGCTCATGAAAAGCATCCTCAATTATCGAGAAAGCCCATCTAGTCTTTTATTCTAGCAGGAGTCTGTTATAACCATCTATCCTAATCTACTATATAATAATAATCATGTCATGATACTTATCTATTATAGATTAACATTCAAATTGTAACCCCCTAACCATTATAAAAGGGGATGAAATCATTGTACATAGGATATACAATCATCAAATACAAAACACTCAGCAAAGAATAATAAAAGCCATGGACATAAAGATCAAATTAACTTTAGCTGAACCACATTAAAAACTTCTGGTGTCTCTCTATTTTTCCTCTCTCTCTCTCTCTTTCTCCATTTTTACATTCATTCTATAGCTTAGGGTTCAAAACTTGGGTTGACCAAATTTTATTGTTAACAAAAGTAATAGAAGATATGGTGTTTATAGGGATTACTTTAGTAGGTCTAGTAGGGTTGACCAGAATAAGGGGCAAGTCAAAAATTGTGTAGCTTATGGAATAAATGCTTTTGAATACACTAGACATATTTACCATAATAGTAGGAGGGGATGAATTAGGGAAATGGTGAACCAGTCTGTTTGGGAAGCTATAGCCCAATTAACTTCTTCATGAAAGTTGCTTGAGATAGGAGTTTTGGTACTAGTGATGGGTAAGAGATTTAAAAATACAATAGGTTCTTCAATAGGGGTATTAGGTTGCTCTTTCTTAACATGAGCAACAAGCACATTAGGGTTATGTTGGTAGGTTCAGTAAGCTTATTAGGAGACTTGTTCAAGTCAAGTTGTCTTTATAGATAACAAGTTCAAGAGCATTTGCAAAAGCTTGTTAAGCATCTTATCCAAAGTTAACACCATTTTTTCCAAGGTTAACAATATCCATCTCCTTATCATTAAAACTTATTATGGCTACTCTTGTTAGAGTAAAAAAAAATTGTGAAGAAGCAATCACTAAAAATGGTTGATACTGGCTCCCCCTAAGCATGTGCTTGCTTTTTAGGATCTAGATCAACCATATGGGTTCGTTGAGCAAATAGGGGCCTTCTTGTTCATCCTCAAAGCCTTCATGAGGATAGATTCTATGTCAAGCAATCTTTTTATAGGTTGAAGAGCAACCTTTGGGGGTAGTTAAAGCACTTAGCCTATTTGATCTTCTAGACGTAGAAGACTCGTCAAGCCTAATTCTTCTTAGCATTTTTGCATAATATTTCATCCTTGCTTCTTGTTGCACTTTCTAAGATGGTTAAGCAATCTTTTTACCTTTCAAGTCTATTGTAGGTTTTGCATGTCTGGATTTTTTGGGAATAGGTTGCTCATAGATTGATATGCACTTGATCTTTCTAACCAATGGAATTTCTTCTTCCTTAGATCATGTTTAGTGTCAAAGGTTGCTTCTTCCTCTGTTTGAGCCTTAATTCCTTGCCCTTTGTTGGCAAAGGATTCTTCTAGCTTCTTATTAACTCCATTGACAACTTTAGGACTTTTAAACTTTTTTAACTTTGTTGCCTTGTTAGGATAAAGTGTGGGTCCATGTTGCATTCATCATATTTCCATCAATCACCCTTTTTCCTTTCTCATGAGACAATTTAGCGCCAAGAGCCTTATAAATTTGAGTAATAATCATTCCATATGGCAGAGTAGCTCTACCCATGTTAAGTTCTTGCACCATATGTGAAAGATTAAATGTACTAAGTTGATTTCAAACCCATTTTTAATAGCCCACAAGAAGAATGACTCAAACCCACCAATGTTACTAGGACCTCCTTGGTTTTGGAAAGATGATCCTAGTGATAATATAGAAAAATACCTTTTTAGCTTTATTAAGCATATCACCTTTGATTGTGTTGACGATGAAATTCAGTTTGTATAGGAGACTCGAACTTCAGTTCAACAGGATGTGAGTTTCAGGAATCAATGTCGCTTCTAAAGTGTTATAGAGATACAGTCGGGGAGAAGAAGATGAAATAAATGAGCAATGTGCTTTAACATGGTTTGGCCAAATCCAGGTGGTACCAGACCCTACGTCCACGGTGGAAGTTTTTATTGATATTGAGTAATTTGTAGAATTTTTGCTTACAAGATTTTTTTTTCCTTCAGCTAACAAAGCAATCCTATTTATAGTGGAAGGAGAGATTACATGCATTAATTACTAGCTATAGTTGTGTTACATTAGGATAAATGAGAAAGGATAGTGAAAAGACTATAATCCAACTGTTTGCAGCATATAGGCTGCGAAGGTTAGCCCTTCAGGCTGACTATAGGCTTATAATTATCGTCGTGTCAAGCAAGATGCTCTGGTACCCAAGCGAGAGTTCCTGGCCTTGGGGACGCCGTGAGGGTCGTTGTAGCGAGGAAGCGGGCACGAGTAGAGCGATTGACTATTGTGTCGGGTAGATCTTAAGCCCTTATCGTTGGGTCACATTATCACTGGGATGCTACTTTGCGAGCTATACCTCACAGCATCGTCATATCATGATGAGCGAGACAAGGCTAGGCGCCTGGAATTACTTTGCCACTGTTGCTCATGGGAGTGTGGATCTTAGTCTTTGTTGAGGGTTCATCCTTACAAGGCTAATTTCTGTGTATAACATAAGCCCCTCAACTCTCGATTTGCTTTACAGATTAGGAGTTGCATATTTCTGAGGCTGGATTCATATCTTCAGCCAGTGTCCTTCTTTAACCGAAGTGTCATGTCAAATGCCTTTCTGTTCTGCCTTAGGCCATGCTTTCCCCTGTTTGCCCTCGTCTTGGGCTGTTGGATGAAGATTTGGCCAGATTCCCTCTGGATTCTTCAAAGGGCTAAGTGGGTCTATTTATAGCTAGGGGTAATATTTCTTTTGTCTCAAAGAAGCTTAATGGAGGAGACTGAAGAGTCCCCTATATGTTTCAGTGCTTTGGCTTCCGGTGAAGCTTGGTGAGACATGGATGGCCTGTTGCATGGTGGCGAGAGACATGGATGGCCCGTTGCATGTGGCCTCGACACAGAATCAGCCTGGCAAGGATTTCACGGTGTCTTCTGGCCACTTCCTCTAGCCGTCATTGGTAGTTCTACTACTTGGCCTGGTGGTTTCAGGGACACTCTAGTTCTGACCTAGACAGGCGCACCAACGGGAGAATAAGCAGGAGGGACTATGGGCTGTTACTCTATCGCCAGGAGTGGGCTTAGAGACTAGTCTTTCTCCCTCCTAAACCTTCACCTTGCTTGTCAAGGTTTCTTTGTTTGAGCTCTCCTCCTTTCAGATGTATGTAACAGATGCTTCATGCATTGTTGTATGTAGATTTGTGATAATTAATGAGAACTTCTGTTTTTAGTTGTTTGGCTTGTGCTTTATTTTCTAAATGCTTCAATCCGTTGTGTGTGAGCCTCGCTCGAGAGATTTGAGATGCGAGAGATACATCCATACGAGAGCTGTGGGAATCAAGAGTTGTGAAAAACCCATCTGTATGTAAGCTGCAGGAATTCATCTGTATGGAAACTATGAGGAATTCATCCGCATAAGAGTTGCGGGTGGCAATAATTTCATTTTGATAACGGTGAGGTGAAAACCATTTGCTGAGTTTTTGTTTTATGTATTCGTGAGGTAGGCTTAAGGGCCATCTCACTCTCGATTTTGTTTTTGTTTGTGAAGCCTCAAGGTAGGCTCAAGGGCCGTCTCACCCCTGGGCATTGTGAGGTAGGCTCAAAGGTCATCTCACCCTCGATTTTCTTTTTGTTTGTGAAGCCTTGGGGTAGGCTCGAAGGCCATCTCATCCCTGGGCATTGCGAGGTAGGCTCAAAGGCTATCTCACCCTTGATTTTGTTTTTGTTTGCGAAGCCTCAGGGTAAGCTTGAGGGCCGTCTCACCCCCGGGTGTTGTGAGGTAGGCTTAAAGGCCATCTCACCCTCGGTTTTGTTTTTGTTTGCGCTATAGCGATTTTATGATAGCGAGGTAAAAATCATTCACTGATGACATTGTAGCGAGGTGAAAATCATTTGTTGTAGTGACAGAATGAAGACTCCTTTGTCTAAATGGTGCTTAGCCAATTAGCAACTTTTATTCATTTGGCACATAGTGGCTAGTATTACAGGATCAAAATATAGTTTGAATGGAGGGCTTAGGCTCTTGGGTGATAACTCGCTAAGCTTGCTGAGTGTGCTATCCTGATGAACTCACCACGTAATCCTACAATCGGCCTCTTTTGATGAGGCGTTCGATGGTGTTTTTTAGAGCGTGGCATTCAGAGGTGGCGTGCCTAGCCTCGTTGTGGTAAGTGCTGAATTTACTTTGGTCTCTGGATTTAGGGGATGACCTTAATGGCCGAGGTTTCCCGAAATCCTTGTTTTGCCTTTCCGCAGTGAAGATTCTATCTTGGGTATCTGACAGGATGCTAAAGCTCTTGAAGTGGTCTTTGGGCCGCTGAGGTTTTCCCTTCTTTGAGAGATAAGGAGTAGGGCTATCATGACTCTCACTGCTCATCTTTTTGCTTGCGGTAGGACCACTTTGGCCCACTTTATGCTTGGGATCCTCCATTCAGAAGGTTTCTTTCCATCTTATTTGTTTGGTTGCTTGGTCATAGAATTCAGTGAGGTCTCGAGCAGGGGACTTGTAAAGGCCTCTGTATAGTTTGCTGTCTTTGCGAAGTCCCACCGAGATGGCTGTCAGAATGCTTTCCTCCGAGGGGTTTTTCACGGAGTTAGCCTCGTGTCTGAACCGTGCTATGTAATCTTTGAGTGACTCATCCCTACACTAGAAGATCATAGCAAGATGGCAGGGAGGTACGAGCTATCTCTTCAGTGCTCGGTACTGGTCAATGAATTTCCTCTGGCAATCCTCCCAGCTGCCAATACTGCATGCGAGGAGGCATCTGAGCCAAGATCGAGGTGCTGCCCCTAACATGGTGGGAAAGACACGGCACTTCATCAGGGGTTCGATCATCTGGAGGTCCATTTATGTGTTGAACACGTCTAGGTGATCATTTGGGTTGTTGTTCCCCTCATATAGCGGGATAGCAGGCACCTTGAGTTTCTACGGGAGAGGTTGCTTCTCGATCTCTATAGAAAATGGCGAGGTCTACTCATAACGCGCCTGATTATTCTGAGGCTGTGGGTGCTCTTCAAGTAACTTCAGCCTTTGAAGAACCTCATCCATTGCTGGGCGCTAGCTTTCATGCTGAGGGGTAGAGCTTTTCGCACGTTGCAAGCCCCCCAGTCATTGGCTATCACGATCATTGCGAACTTCTCTCTAAGCTTCTTCTCGAAGCTGTTGGAGTTGCACCATGACCTTTTCTTGTCTTCGGGCATTTTGTGCTTATGCCTGGGCAAGCATTTTAACAGTTTCAGCCAACTCTTTAACTATATTTTCTAGAGCTGATCGAGATTGATCAGGCGTCTGCACCTCTTACGTTTTGGGCACGACGGTATGCTATTAAGAAGCCGGAGCTATGGAACTCCGAGTTGTTCTTCCCCTACCCATCATTGAACGGAAGTGGAGACTTCAAAGAGTGGATGATCCCCATAGATGGCACTAAAATATTGATGGTGAAATTCAATTTGCACAGGAGACTCGAACTTTAGTTCAATAGGATGTGAGTTTCAGGAATCAATGCCGCTTTTGAAGTGTTGTGGAGATACATCCGAGGAGAAGAAGATGAAATAAATGAGCAATACGCTTTAACGTGGTTCGGCCAAATCCGGGCGGTACCAGACCCTACATCCATGGTGGAAGTTTTTATTGATATTGAGTAATTTGTAGAATTTCTACTTACAAGATTTTTTTTTCCTTCAACTAACAATGCAATCCTATTTATAGTCGAAGGAGAGATTACATGCATTAATTGCTAGTTACAGTTGTGTTACAAAAGGATAAATGAGTAAGGATAGTGAAAAGACTATAATTCGATTGTTTGTAGCACATAGGCTACGGAGGTGGGCCCTTTGGGCTGATTGTAGGCTTCTAACTATTGTTGTGTCAAGCAAGATGCTCTGGTACCCAAGCGAGAGTTCCTGGGGTTGGGGACGCCGTGAGGGTCATCGTAGCGAGGAAGCGGGCATGAGTAGAGTGATCGACTATTGTGTCGGGTTGATCTCAAGCCCTTATTCTTGGGTCGCATTGTCGCTGGGATGCTGCTTTACCGGCTGTACCTCGCAGTGTCATCATATCATGACGAGCGAGACAAGGCTAGGCACCTGGAATTACTTTGCCGCTGTCGCTTATGGGAGTATGGATCTTAGTCTTCATTGAGGGTTCGTCCTTGCGAGGCTAATTTCTGTGTATAACAGATTGTTATCTTGCTCTTTCCACCAAAGATTAGTAAAGCACATTGTCTAGCATTCTATCTAGGTATTCCAAGATCACCATTCTTAAGGGTTATCTACTCTCCGTAATTTGAAATTCATAAGATTTGGTTAAGTCTTTCAGTAATGAGTACATACTCTCTCCCTTTAGCATAGACCTTCAACTCAATGTCTGACCATGTAGCATTTGAGTTAGCAAAAAAAAAAAGGTTTTATGTAGCCATCATATATTAACTCATTCACTTCAATCAAGGGTTCCTAATTCAAGTTTCTCAAGTATTTTACACACAAAAAATTTTTTGTTTCCAAAGATTACAAATTAACTCTCTTGAGAGTTACACATGTTTTGAAAACAAAAGTGGAGAAATAGCAGTTTTTGGCTAGAGGGCTTTTGGAAATTTGATTGGGTTTGATTGGGAAGCCATTTAGGATGAATAACAGAAAGGAGAAAATGGATTTTGGATACTGTTGTATACTGAAAAATGACCCCACAAGGGCGAGCCTACGAAGAAAATGTAAACTAACCCTCGCGCTTCAACAGGAAGTTCTCGAGAGGCCTCGTTGTGGATAGCAGAAAGCGGTAACGACAAAAGTAAGCCTGAGTGTCGGGCCTTGTCTTGCTCGTAATAACGACACGAGATATGACCCGCATAGCAACATCTTAGTGACAACACGACCCAGAGAGATTGACAATCGTTCTTGCGCCCGCTATAGTGAGTCCCATGACATCCCTAATATCAAGAGCCCTCACTGAGGATGTCAAAGCATCTTGCTCAACATAGATAAACGGCCCTGAAGCCTACAGCCGGCCTAATGGATCCATCTCCATAGCCTACACGCTGCCAACAACCAGATTGCAGTCTCTTCACTATCTTTTCTCATTTACTTGATATAACACAACTGTAGCTAGCAATTAATGCATGAAGCTCATCCTTCCTCTATAAATAGGATGGCATTGTTAGAAGAAGGAGGGTGAAAAAAAAAAAGAAAACCCTCAAAAGTTACAATAGTAAAGTCTTTGCCGTGGACATAGGGTCCAGAGAGTCTGGATTTGGCTGAATCACATAAAATTGAGTGTCTCCCCTCATATTCTTTGTCACACTTACTCTGTTGCTTACTAACAAACCCAAAACAGGCCTGGGATCCCAGAGAACCCCCATTGATCGAAATTTGAGATATGACCAAAATCCAACATCAACAGATATGAATAAAAATAAAGGGTTCACCACTTTTAAAAGAGTGAAGGAAAAAATAAAGAAATAAAATAGAAGGAATAGGTCTATTTGTCGATTAAAGGAAAAAATAACTACACAAAATGCTAAAATAAGGGGAATCAAAGCCTTAAGTGATAGGCTAAGTTTGAGAAATAAGATTTTTGAAAGCTTAAAAAGTGAATGTTTGAAATGGATTTGATGCAAATGGAAACAGAGAGTGCAAAAATTAGAGCAACAAAAAACAAAAATTTGCATAAAATGTGAAAATGTTAGGAAGAGGCTTACTTCAAGTTGTGTTCATGGAGGCCAAAGCAAAAGCAATAGCGGAATCAAAGTAAGAGGGAAATTGTTCAAGGGAAGAGAAAGAAGGATTTTGGCTTTTTGTTTAAAAAGAAATAAAATTTTTTTTAAAAGAATGCGATTGAAAAAAATTGGGTATTTTTATGAAATAAAATATAAAAGAAAGTGACTGAAGAGGTTTTTAGTGGTTTTAAAAAGTAGTTTGGCTAAAAAAGTGTAAGGTGGGAGGGAGAAAGAGAAGTTATCAGATGGTGGTGATAGTTGGATGTGTGTTGTTTTCCGCAAGTGCACGGTGTAGTTGTAGTAGAGTCTGATGAATAAGGGTCGAATCCCACAAGGATCTTATTATCAATTACCATAGTTTGCAAATTAAGTTAAGTGCAAGATGTCTTTTTAATGCCCGGTATTGATCGATGAATTTCCTTTGGCATTCTTCCCAGTTGTCGATGCTACGAGCCAAGAGGCATCAGAACCATGCTCAAGGCGTTCCCCCTAATGTGGCAGGAAAGATATGGCACTTCACCAGGGGGTAGGCAGTCTAGAGGTCCCTTTGAGTATTGAACAAGTCCAGGTGGTCGCTCAAGTCACTGTTCCTATCATATAGTGAGATAGTGGACACTTTGAGTTTCTGTGGGAGAGGTTACGTCTCGATCTCCACAAAAAATAGGGAGCTTTTCTCATGGTGAAGCTGATGGTTATGAGGCTGTGGATGCTCTTCTAGCTATTTGAGCCTGCGGAGGACTTCCTCCTTTGTCCGGTTCTGTGTCTCAGACTGAGGGTGGAGCTTCCTACTCATTGAGAGCCCCCCAATTGCTAGCTATCATGATCTTCATGAGTTTCCTTTTGAGCCTCTTTACGAAGCTACTGGAGTTGTACCATGAGTTCTTCTTGTCTCTTCATGCTCTAAACTTAGGTCTACGCCAGTGCTTTGATGATTTCCACTAGCTTTCTTACTATGCTTTTGAGTGTTGGATGAGATTGGCCAAACATTTGTGCCTCTTAAGTTTTAGAAGCAACAGCAGATTGTTGGTGAGCCCCCACAATGGGAGTGCCCATCAGTTGGAGGGCTGGAGTGATTGAGCTCCAAGTACTTCTTCCTCTAGCCATTGTCAGGCTGCAATGGAGACTTCAGAGAGCAGATAGTCCCCACAGATGGTGCCAAAATGTTGATGTCAGAAATTGGCTCGTGCGGAGAGCTCCAGATTCTGACTAACGGGAGGAGTTCAGGGATCCAATACTACTTTCAAAGTGCAAAAGAAGATAGGCCGAGAGGAAGAGGGGATAGAGAGACAGCGAGTTTAACGTGGTTCAGCTAAATTCGGGTAGTACCAGACCCTACGTCCACGGCGGAGATTTTATTAATATATTAAGAAATAGTTTTAGTAGAGTTTCTACTTACAGAGTTTGGCCTCCTCTCTCCCTTCCTCTTCTAACAATTCAATCCTACTTATAGAGGAAGGAGGAGTTATATGCATTAATTATAAGCTATAGTTATGTTACATCAAACTATAAATGGAAAAGATAGAAAAAGGCTACAATTCAACTACTACAAAATGTAGGCTGTAGGGTGGGCCCCCTTGGTCAGCTGTAAACTTGTGTCTGTCTACGTCTATTGCTTACAGCTGCTATGCCAAGTGAGGTGCAGGGCATCCTGAGCAAGAATTCCTGGCTTGGGGGTAACATAGGGACCTGCTGTAGTGAGCTTGGTGTTGTTGTAGCTAAGTAGCAGGCTCGAGCAAGGTGATCGACTACTTGACGAGTTGGTCTTGTGATCTTCTCACTAGGTCACTGGGTTGCTGCCTCGTGAGGCGAGGGTCACTTCGAAGGATGTATCTGAATGACTTCTCTACATCACTGCCTCACTGCCTCGTAAGGTGAGGCCTGCTTCGAGGCTTGCTTCACGGGATGGTGCCAGGACTACTTCACTATGTCACTTTTTGATGGGCGAAGCAAAGCTCACTAAGCGCCTTTGGCATGCCCGAGGCTATGAGCTCTCGAGGCCATTTTTTGCATACAACAGAATGGATCTTAGCTATCCTATGGGATTAGTTTTATACTGAAAGGATAAATGGAGCTCCACTTATGACAAAATTACTGTTGTGGGTATTTTTGTGACCACATAAATGGGCTAGCAAAAGCCCAAAGGACAAGTCCAATTGGTGAAAATTCCAAGAATGAAATCACTAGATTAAGTCTTCAAAGAGTGACTCAAGTGGCTGGTGATCTCACAAGCCACTCTCAGCTCTAAAGATGAGCTCCAGCTTGTTAGTCTCAGCTCTCTACTAGCTCACAGCTCCCAACTCTAGCTCATAGCTCTTAGCTCTAGCTTGCTGGATGAAACATGCCACCTCAACCATCTTCTAAAAACTCACTTTGGTGAAACTTGAGGAGGGGGCCAACTTGTAGACACCGACTGGATGGAATCAACTTTCAAAGTCCAAATTGTTAATGCATTTATTACTTGATGTAACAGATTTATAATTCATTAAATTACATTTGTAACCACCTAGCCTCTATAAAAGGGGGAGGAATAGGTATAATAAGGGAGTCCTTTGAATATATATTATGACTCTAACAAATTTTCAAGAGAGAAATAAAAATCATCCGTGGATGCAGGAATCCAAACAAAGCATTTTACCTAAACTACATTAAAAAATCCTCTTTGCCCTTGTTGTTCTTCCTCTCCATCTCTTCATCTTTCATTTATATGACCAGACTATAGTTTGGGGTTTCAAGAACTATTCTAGTTAACTACATTTGGGCTTACTGAATTTTACCATTAACAATTGCCAAAACTGGTTCTGGGTTGCATGATAACACTCTATTTCAGCTTGTAAGCTTTATTTGATGCCCAAAATTGTTGAACTAGGCTTTGGCCTCTTCATGACATTTTTAGATCTTTCTCATGGCTTTCCAAAGACATAAGAATAACCTAAAACTGAGAACTAAAACTCAAGATATGCTTAAAAACCTAAAATAGTATAAATTTACCAAATAAATTCAATTAAGTACAAAAAGTGTGAAAACCACAACACCAATTTCAAGTATCCCATTAAAACATAAACATGAAAAAAGACTAAGTATTAAGGGATATAATATATATATATATATATAAAAATTGTGTTCATCAATGTTCATGAATCTTTTTACAAGAATGTCTTTTCCTTATTTTGATTTTCAAATTCTTCTACTTCATCTTCTTCTTCTATACTTTCTTGATTTGAATTAGAAGTGTTAGCCTTAAAGGAGATTGTTAGCCTTAAAGGAGATTGTTAACCTTAAAGGAGATTGTTAACCCTAAACGAGTTTTACATCACTACTTATTAGTTT
>JANHAO010019411.1:0-13233 GCA_026873985.1 Saraca asoca
ATATGGATTGTAGACCTAGAATCAATCCACCATGTATTATGATTAACATCAACCATATTAGATTCATAACAGACAAATGAGGTTGCTTTGCCTTTTTCTTCAAGCCATTTCTTAAATTTGGCACATTCCTTCTTCATGTGCCCCTTCTTTTTACAAAAAAAAACACTTGGATTCTTTTTTTTATGCTACTTTCGGGTGGTATTTTACCTTTCCCTTTCTTATTGGCCTGACTATTATTCTGATTCTTTTCTTGGTTCTAGTTTTTATCATGAGTAACCAAAAATGCACTCTATCCTAGCTCTATAATCAACCTATTTTCCTCTTGAACACACATGTTCATGCGTTCATTAATTGACCATTTGTCCTTATGTGTGTTGTAAGAGATCTTAAAAGGTCCATATTGCTATGGTAAAGTATTCAAAATATAGTGCACCAGGAAATTCTCAAACATATCAACCTCAAGTGCCTTAAGTTGAGTCACAATGTCTATCATCTACATGATGTGATCATACACACCCCTCACTGTATTGAGCCTTAAAGATGTAAACTTCATGATTAGGGTACTAGTAAGCGCTTTGTTTGAAGTAGCGAATTGCTCATCAATTGCATTCAACAGTTCCCTTACATTGTTATACTGCTCAATGGAACCCCGAATACTAGCAGAGATATTGGTCTTTATGAACATGACATTAAGGTGGTTAGACCACTCCCACTATTCATAAAGAGCCTTATTAGCTTGAGTGCTGGTTGCAGTAATAATGGGTTCATCCTTCCTTATAGCATAATCAATGTCTATCCATCCTAAGTGAAGGAAAATTCATTCCTTCCAAACTTTATAGTTATCACCGTTTAGTTCAGGAATATCACATTTTGTATCAGAGAAATTTGTAGGTTGCTTAACTGCAGAAAATAACATACATGCTTATATAATTTGATATTTTATCCTAATTAATTATACTTAATACAATAAAAATTTATGTAGGATAAAGTTTATTATATTAAGTACAATTAATTACAATAAATATCCTTAGATATATGTGATTCCAAACAAATTTATATATAATTTTAAATAATTAGAGCTGCTGTGGCTAAATTTAAATTATTCAAAATTATATAAATCACTAGACATTTAAATAACTATATGCATATAGTTCAACAAAATTGCAAATAAAGGAAATTTTTAATAAATATAAACTAGATTACAGTAATTCATTAAAAATTATAAATAATCAAAGTATATAATTTTTTCTAAATTAATTTCCCTTGGAAATCATAATATTCATAATAAACAAAATTTATGAATATTAATGAAATATTTCATAAAAAAATAAAATCTATGAAACATTTTTCCAAAAAATACTCAAAATAAAATTTTGGAAAAAATGAATTTTTTTGGACTGGTCGGTAAATGACATGTCATTTTGGGCTGAATCAAAACGGTGTCACTGTAACCTTAAAAGGCAACACAAACCTTGCTATAAATGACACGTTATTTCACTTAAATACAAAACAATCTGTCGTTTGTGTCTTCCTCAACCTCTATCCGGGTTAACCCAATTTGAAATAGACCCTGACATAATTCGAAACATGACTCAGCCTATTTCCAACGATTTCAACATCCAAATTATTGATTTCAATCATAAAAGCATTGGAAATCCATAACCTTAATGATTTCTCAACTTAAAACTCAAGAAAAAACAAGTTGAAACATAGGTACAAGATTTGCAAAAAAGGGTAATTTTTGAAAAAAATCTTCCAGCAACCTTTACATCAAAGCAGAAGTACATTATGTTCGATACCACATGTAAGCATATACTAAATACTTAAGGATAAAAAATAAAAGTTGTAGTAGAAGCTGGATTATACTTATTACCTCCAACCATTGGCTTTTGGTTGCTACCTTTCCTTCTTTTTGTATTGCACTCGGGAGCTTCCAATGCCTCTCAATCTCTCAGAATGATGGTATTCTTGCTGTATGGATAGTTGATGGCATTAGGGACCCTAAACACCCATATTTATAAGACTTTTGGTCTATCACTGAAAATTCTAAAATTTTAGTTTGCTAGGATTTATCTGAACTACCTCAAATCCTTATCTTAATGGTATAGTTATATTCGCCAGATAATAAGGAGATAAAGGCTTGCAGTTTTTATCTTTTCCTATCTTTCCAGCAAGCTATTGCATTGGTCTAGTAAAGCCTTATCCATCGGTAAAGCCTTATCTAACACTTCATCCAACATATATGCATATTTTTATCATATTTGTGATATAATGATGGTGGTCCCTATATAGAGAATTTAGCATAAATTCATTGCATGGAAATAGAGACGTCTATTAGAAACCTTGGTTTTCCACTTTGCTATTGAATATTAGAAGCATATCTATAAAATATCCCTATAAACTAGATCTATTTAAAACATATGGTTCTTGATAAGTGTTAATGGTTGATTTTGGTTCTACCAAAATCCAGCCAACTGAAGAGATTCTTCTAAGACTTAAACTGTAATTTGATTACAAATATAGCTAACAAGAGGCAGAAAATAGGGAAAGGAAGAGAAGTAGTAGAAAACACAGAGCTTTTAACATGGTTCGGCCAAATCTAGACAGTACCAGACCCTATATCCATGGTAATGTTATTATTTTAGAGAATTTTTATAGAGTATTAGTATCTTAGCCTCGAGTTGTTTATAGTGGTTTCCCCCCTCCTTTTTATAGAGGCCAAGAGGTTACAAGTGTAAATTTACATGCTGTAAATAGGTTACATCAAATATTAAATGTATAAGACAAGTTAATCTCCTGCAAATTGGCATTTGTAGATGACTTTCTGTGGGTGGGCCCCTCTTGTGTATTGGATTTTGAGACATGATGTAAGTCTGTCTGATACTCTATCTTGTCAAGTCTTTGGCTGGGCATCATGCCCGTCTCACAAGCCAAAATACTTGGCTCGGGGTCACTGCTGGCCTTCTTCCAACGAGGCGAGATTTGCTCCTGGTGAGGTGAGTTCTAACGAGCTGTTTCTTTGGGCTTTATTCGCATCTTGACCTCATGATTAGTGAGGTGGTGCAATTTTAGTGAGCTGAGCTTCCTTTAACTAATTCTCAATTTTTGCTTATGCTTTTCCTATTATGTGAGATCGGATTTTGCTCGTAACATAAGCCTCCCAACTCTCAATTTGCTTCACAGACTGGGAGTTGAAATTTCACTATGCAGCCAAAATCTTTACCTATAGTTTTTTCCAAGTTGTCATTTCAAACTTAAATTTTTCACTTCATCTATTCCAGGTCATGCTTGTCTCTTGTGTATGGTTCCCAACTGTTAGCATGGTAATTTCATTTCTTCCTAAACCATTTGATTAGGAGTAGTCAGATATCTTCTGGATTTTCCAAGAGACTGAGCTGGTCTATTTAAAACCTGGTTGCCTTCCTCTTTCTCCATAGAAGGGTTAGATGGGTGCCTTAATTAAGCTTCTCATGCTTTTGGTGGTTGGGCTTCCGATGAAGCATCCTGAGGCGTGCATAGCCTATTTCAAGAGATCAAAAGGCATGAATAGCCTACTGCATATGACTCCCATGGATAGCTCTTCTTGCTAGCTGCAAGGGAGTCTTATGTTGTCCTTAGATTACTTCCTTATGGTTTCTTCATGAGATGCATCCCTGCCAACTACATCCTCTAGCACTTTTTTGAATTCTCAGTCCTAGGGGTGAGGCTGAGGAGGAGCTCTTAGCTGAGGAGGTTGCTTGGAAGAAGAGAATTAGGGGTTCAACGACCCCCACGGTTCTCCTGTTAGTCAAGGTTTGACTTTTAGAGACTAGTCTTCTCCTCTTGGAAGTAGTACATGTAGGCATTGTACTTCGATATAGTTTGAACCTTCTAATGTAATTCCACCTCGTTGAGGTTTCTTAAATGAACTCTTTGTGAGTGTTACATTGTGTTGAATATTCTACTCATATGAGTAGCTACATAAATCTTTGCAAATTGCAATTGAGTGAAATACTCAGATAGCTAATCGACCACACTTTAATTCATTAATAGGTTTAGATATCGATGAACTATGAGCAAGTAATGCTCATGCAGGTCACATGAGAGCTGTAAACCTGATCACATAAGAGCTATGCCTTAAAGATCACACTACAGCATAACACTGCCCGTATGAATTTTAACTTATGTTGACAACGTTTTTGCTAAAACAAATGAGTTTACTTTTAATGCCTCCACGCTTCAATTGGGTCAAAAATCATCGCTGGGTAATGAGTATGTTTTGAGTGTCTCCACTTCTTAGTGAGCCCGTAGCTCAATTGATTAAGTGAGTTTATTTTGAGTGTCTTCACGCCTCAGCAAGCTTATAGTCCAACTAGTTAAGTGAGTTTATTTTGAGCGTCTCCATGCCTTAGCGAGCCCACAGCTTAACTGGTTAGGTGAATTTATTTTGAGCTTCTCCACGTCTCAACTGAACCAAGGGTCCCAGTTGGATAATGAGTTTCATATATTGCTCGAAAGAGTTAACCACATACAAGCTGTAAAAACCATGAACATCCGATAGTAGAGGTCTTAAGCAGACTCATGAAGTAAAGAGTTACAAAAGAACTTAACCATTCTATGAATAAAATTTCTTTCGATAGGAATAGTAGGAAGTTTTCACATTCTCATTTGAATTCAAAGTACATTGTCAATGTATAATTCTGATTGAGCCTCTTGATCGCATCCATAAAGGCCCGGCAGTTAGAGGTGCCATGGTTGGCTTCATTATGGTAAACACAGAACTTTTTTTGGTTCTTCTACCTATAAGGAATTCTAGAAGGTGCAGGTACCCCGAAATCCTCTCCATCTCTTTCTATCATGAATATCCTATCCTGGGAATCTAATAGGATTCTATACTATTCATGATAAACTGGGGGCTAAAGTCACTCATCTTTAGGCCTACGAGACTTCTTCACAGTTTGCACATCAAAGTGGTCTAGTTGATCTACATTGCCCCTCTTCTTACTTTGGGTAGAGTTGCCCTTCTCACACTTCATTTTAGACTTTCCTAAGCAAAATATTTCTTCCCACTTAATCTTCTTAGCAGCTCGTTCATAAAACTCAGTTAAGTCTTTGACTAGGGACTTGTATAGACTTTTATAAAGCTTTCCATCTTTGCAGAGTCCTGCAGAGATTGTCACTAGCATGGTTTCTTTAGATGGATTCTCCACTGGATTGGCTTTGAGTCTGAACCTGGCAATGTAATCCTTCAATGACTTATGCTTACACTAGAAAATCATCATGAGGTGGCAAAGAGGGACGAGCTATCTCTTTAATGCTCGATATTGGCTAATGAACTTTTGTTGGCACTCCTCCTAACTGTAAATCGAACAAGCAAGAAGGCTTCTAAAGCAGGCCCGAGGTACACCTCCTCATGTAGTGGGGAAAACCCAACATTTAACTAAAGGATTGACTGTTTACAAATCCATCTGAATGTTGAATGCATCCAGGTGGTCAAAAAGATCAGTGTCCCTATTATATAGAGGAATAGTGGGGACTTTAAGTTTAAAGGGGAGGGGCTGAGCCCTAATCTCTATAGAGAATGGCAACCTATTCTCATAGCAAGTTCGATCATTATAGGCTTGAAGACATTCTTCCAACTAGATCATTTTTTGATACAACTCTTCTAGCAATGGGTCTTGTGCTCCAGATTGTTGGTTAGAGGATTGCTGGACCTTTTGACCCTCATGATCATGAGAGTTATGGCCTAGAGATTGTTCTTGCAAACAATAAGCTGGGGAATTCTCTTGGTTGGCCCTTCTCGAGCATCCAACTTACTACTGGTGAGCATTCCCAGGTGTTATGATCTTAGTCTACCTTTGTGCACCCAATGCTTGCGCTTGCACCAGTACTGTGACTGCTCTAGTTAGCTCTCCCATCACATTCTCTGATCTCTCTTGGCATTGAAGCCAGCTTTGCATTTTGTTAGTGCCATTGGCAATGACAATAGGTTGAAAAGGACTTATCAGGGGCAAGCCAGAGGTAATGCCTATAATAGGGGCAGTAGAGGAGTTCGTTGCGGACACATGACTTTTTTGGAGGACTAGCCAATACATTCGAAGCTCTAATAGCTCTTCCTTTCACCATTAGTAGTAAAAAATGGACCAAAAAATAGACGAGTCCCCACAGATGGCACTAAAATATTGATGGTGAATTATGGTTCTACCAGAATCCAGCCAACTAAAGAGGTTCTTTTAGGACTTAAACTGCAATTTGATTACAAATATAGCTAATAAAAGGAAAAAAACAAGGAAAGGAAGAGAAGTAGTAGCAAACATAGAGCTTTAAATGTGGTTCGACTAAATCCAGGTAGTATCGGACCCTATGTCCACTGTAATGTTATTATTTTTAGAGAATTTTTATAGAGGTTCAATATCTCAGCCTCGAGTTGTTTACAGTGGTTCCCCCTTCTTTTTATAAAGGTTGGGAGGTTACAAGTGTAAATTTATATGTTGTAAATAGGTTACATCAAATATTAAATATACAAGACAAGTTAATCTCTTGCAGATCGGCACTTGTAATTGACTTTCTATGGGTGGGCCCATCTTCTCTACTGCATTTGAGATATGATGTAAGTATATTTGATACTCTATCTTGTCAAGTCTTTGGCTGGGCATCATGCCTGTCTCGTGAACCAAAATACTTGGCTTGGGGTCATTGCTGGCCTTCTTCCAGCAAGGCAAGCTTTGCTCTTGGCGAGGTGATTTCTAACATACTGTTTCTTTGGGCTTTATTCACATCCCAAGATGGTACAATCTTAGTGAGCTGAGCTTCCTTTAACTAGTTCTCAATTTCCACTTATGCTTTTCTTGTTGCATGAGATTGGATTTTGCCCATAATAATAAGCCTTTTACAAAAAAAGGATATGAAAAGCACACATAATAGCTAAATTATGACATGCTAAGACATCTCATACATTATAAGGTGCAAACTAATAAGAAGAGAATAATAGAAATTTATTGACAGAGGATGGACTATCAAATTAGTAATTTCATCAGGAATCATCCCAAAGATTCTTTGAAAAACTGATGCCAATGCTCCTTTTATAGTCAATAATCTTTCATGCTCATGATTTAACTCTAAACTTTTAGTTGCATTTGTAGCAAAGTAGAATTAATAGTATTTGATGTCATACCACTAAATTGTCTGGATGATACTCCAAACACGTTTCAAGGGGATGGTTCAAAGCCTAAACCTCGTGTGTAGCCTAAGTGCTCTTTCCCACATACTTTGGCAAAGACATCATCTTGTGACACAATTTGGGATTGCAAAGTAGGATTTTGGGACAAGGTCTCATCAATTTATTACTACAAAAGTGGATTCCAATTCATTAACTTATTTGTAAATTTATAATGCCTATAAAACAAAACTAAAAGCAAAAACTAACCCCTATGTTTTTTCACTGCCACATAGACATAAGTGTCATCTGGTTTCTTATGAACATGAAACCATAGCTCTGTTCTGCCCACTTGATGACCTAACTCCTCAGTCTACACAAGAATATAGATCAATTTAGATAATATATCTCAATTGTAAGGTATATGACATAAATACTAAAATTACATTGCATGAAAGAAAATTGGTAGAGCCTTTTTCCTAGCAAAGCTTTTGGAACTAGTTGTGTGTACAACCTGTTGCTTTTGACGATTTAAAGCATTTCTTTTACATATCTCTTGCAATAACCAGTCAACATTATTGTTGTCATATGTGTGTACATTTTGATTAAAGAGTGTACATTACATTAGACATTACCTTATACTTATCCTCATTGTTCTTAACAACAAATGCCTCCCATTGATCCCGTGCAAGCCCATTTGAAACATTTCATACATTTCTTCTATGCCCAAGGAAGAATCATTAAACTCATACCATAACCTCCCCTTAAAGTCCTTCTACTTTTTGCATAAGTTCTTAAGTGTCCAAGGCCTTACAACAAAATCTACTACATCAAAGTGAAACCTCGACTTCAAAGAATAAAGAAAATGACTTTGTTAGTGTACATAGTAAATATGATACCAAATATAAAAAAATGTACACAAATTGTTTACTACCTTAATTTCTTTATCAAATATTTCATTCATTCCTCTAATTAGCATAATTGATTGGGAGGTTAATAGATTCGCCAGCTAATTATCTTAAAATTTTGCTAATGACATTTTTAGTTGGTGCACCATACTCATAAAAAAGGATAGCTATCTTCTAGTTCTTTAGTTCTTAAACATTCACTATCTTCATATTCACCACCCTTCTAAATCAATTAGGATCTACTTTATAAATGAATATTTAATTAGTATAAATATATAAAATAAATACTATCCATCAACAAAACATTTAATTACAATCGCGACTATCTAATGGCTTCTGGGTGGTGGAGGATCTATCATTGGTTGTTGGTATGGTGCACCACCAACTGCCATATGCTAGAATGATGAAGGACTGATACCACATCCTGGGATAGTGAAGGATTCATTAATGCCTTATGCTGAGTTAGTGGCAAATTTGTTGAGACATGCTGGGAAGGGTGCTCAATAATGTAAGGTGGTAGAGGCTCAAAATGAATATATGATGGAAGTTGCGATGGATCATGTGAAATAGGGCATAATTTGCTAGTGTTTCTAAACTGTTTTGTCTTTGGCATAGTTACAAAAGAATTTAACAACATTTAGAAACTTAAAGAAGACAAATAGAAATATTATTCCAACAATTAGAAAAATTAAATTTAAATATAACTAATTATCAACAATGAATTTTGAAACAAAAAAACAAAATAAATAAATATAGTGCCTATCCTTATGTAGTTATAATTCTAGTTATCTTGTTCTTCATAGTCTATATTGTTATCTAGATCTATCATAATCTTGGCCTCATCATTCGCGTCCTCTCTTGCAAGGCTTATAGTTTCAATATTAGCATAGAAGAACAACTAAAAGTCTTGTGATTATATGGCTCAGTCTCACAAATTTTGTATCCTTAGAAATCATAGCCCTTAAAGCCTACAAAATAAGAAGTAACCTACTTTGTCCTTGCAAATGTAAGCAAAAGTCAACATGAGAAAAATTGAAGCTATCCACATATATTAGGGAAAAAATTGAAGCTAAGTGTGCATTTGTATAGCACAAACATGAACTTTTGATAACTTGACCATTGCCAAGCTCAAAGTCAAATGGATTGTACACCCTAAAAAAGAGAACAATTAATTGAAGTGAAAAAAATGAGATACAATTAAATCATAAAAGTAACTTATGCAAGTTGCATACATATGACATGAGTTCTATCGCTCTCTTACATGAAAAACAATTTAACATATTATGTATATAGTTTAGGGCAACTGAAATCCTATTTGGCATGTTTTGATGTTTCTTGCATAAAAAAATAATGTTTTAATCACATAAGACTTATTTTAAAAATCACACATAAAAATATTTTTAATTTAAAATTTGTTAATATCCATACATTCGTGGAAGTCTTGGCCATAACTTAATTCTTTATAGAACTGAGGACTGTTACACATAGTTTTTGGAGATCATTGAGTGGCTATCAAGAGTGGATAGGATGAGTAGAGCATAGCCTTTGGAATGCTTTCAAAACAATTATCCATTAGAAGGCTGACCTGCATTTCTCCATGCGCTACAAAAAAGACATGATTTTTTACGAAAAAATTCGTTGAAAATCATAATAAATCCATTAGAAATGATGAATTTTTGACTAAAAGTGGTTGATAGTGAAATCATGATTAGAAATTTTTTTATTTTTGACAAATTTTGAAGCAATGGTTTTCTTATATAATTTTTCTCTCTTTTTTTCTATCGATAATTCATTGGAAAGCTATTGTAAATCGATTAGTAAATTCATTAGAAAATTCATTCAAAAAGCATAAAAAATCAGTCATAGATCCATTGAAAAGGCCTTAAAAATTGTCAAAAATCTAACCAAAAAAGAATAATTTTTAAAAATTTTATTTAATATAATTTTTTGGAATTCTATTTTTAAATTTTTATTAAAATTATTTTGATTAGTGTTATAGGTATTTTTGGAGCTATGCAAATTGGCTGGTAAAAGCCCAACAAACTAGTCTAAGTGGAAGAGGCCCGTCTCGTTTAAGATTAAGGTCATTGGACTAAAGCGACAGATTGCCAGCCTCAAACTCAGAATGCAAGGCAAGGCTGAGGCAGTAGCTTCAGCTTGTTGAGGATGAACCATAGCTCGCTGGTTGAAGCATGCCACCTCAGCCATCATCTAGAAAGCACACTTTGGTTAAACCCAAGAACGGGACTAACTTGCATGGCCAACTTGAAGATAACAACTTGTAGGAATCAACTTGCCATTAGTTTATTATTTTTCCTTTTTTGGAATACACTAAGATTGTACACCCTAGCAACTATAAATAGGGGTTGAGATTATTATACATGGGGAGCCAATTCTAGAGAGGGCAATTTAGATAGAAAAACCCATCTCTAGATAAAGAGAAACTGTGTACTATATACTCTACTCTCTATAAATATATTCCCAAAAATAACACTATTGTGGATGTCAGGGTCAACAACCAACTTTAGTTGAACCACGTTAAAAACTCCTTGTGCCTACTTACTCTTCCTCCATCCTTCTCTCCTTCTCTATGCAATCAGTCTACAATTTGGGTTTTCTAAACTCTTCAGTTGATAGAATTTGGGCTTACCAAATTCTATCATCAACATTTTGGTACTATGGGGACTCATCTACATTTTGATTGATTTCCTGTCTAATAACAATGGCTAGAGGAAGAGCCACCAGAAGTTCAAATGCTTCTGTTAACTAGCTGGAAGATCACATACAATAGCCACAAGAACCAGTTCTTCTTGCAACAAGCACATCCACCATTCCTGCCATAGGAACCACCACTGGCTTGCCTCTTATGGCTCACCACTAACCTGTTGTTATCATTTCCGAGGGTGACAAAATACAAACATGGTGCCAATGTCATGAAATGTTTGAAAACACAGTGAGAAAACTTACTAAGGCAGTTAGAGTGTTAATGCAAGCACAAACCCTAAGCATGCAAAAGTAGATTAAGGTCATTACACCCAAAGGAGAACTCCAACGCATTGATTTAGCTCACTCCTTCCGTTCACAAACAAGATCAGAGGTTCACTAAGCTTGTGAAAACCATGATGGTCCATGACATGAGAGCTTGCATCAAGTGAAGGGCTCAAATAGGTCCAATTAGGGATATACCTTAAGTCGTTACTTCCATGACCAAGGAGGTAAAATGAACCAGCGACCTTCCAATCATCGATCTGAGACATGGAACCCAATGATAGAAGAGCTGCTCCAAATGGTAAAATAACTAGAGGAGCACCTTGAGCTTAGAATAGCTAAGATCAATATGAGGAAAGGACTTTGTTCACGAGTGAGATAGAGAAGTAGCCTCTCCCTCATAGATTTAAGATCCCCATGATCTTGTAATACAATAGGGATAGTGATCCATAGACCATCTAGATGTATTCAATGTGCATATGGATCTTCAAACAATTAATCCACTAGTCAAATGCTATGTCTTCCCAGCCACCCTTGGAGACATACCTTGGATGTGGTTCAAGAATCTCCCAGTTTGTAGCTTTAGCAATTAGGAAAAGTGCCAAACAAGATTCATCAATCAATATAAAGCACTAAAATAGTAGCTCGTATGATCTTGTCACCTCACAATAATTTTTCAATAGAAGAATGAGTCGCTAAAAGACTATATCACTCAGTTCAGACATGAGGTCAACAATATGGAGAATCCATCTAACGAGAGCATCCTAACAGTGATCTCAATAGGACTCTATAAGGATGGAAAGCTATATAAAAATATATACAATGTCTAATGAGTGACTGACCGATTGTCAAGGCCAATCAAAATTAGAAATTTATAAACTGAGCTACCTAAACTACTTGTAGATAGGCAACACTAGGTCAAGCTATTAGATCATTTTGGATTATATTAATCAATTTAGGAGTTGGAAATGAGAGGGGATTGGCAGTAACTACTCTAACAACTAACTACATGCAGAAATGAAAATAAAAGAAGATAAACGAACTAGCCAAGGAAATCAACTAAACTTGAGATTAATGCATCCTTGATCACTAAATATTCATTCAATTTTTAATAATCATAACAATAATCCCTGAAATGATTAATGAGTCTTATGCAGAACTCAGCCACAAACAATCCATCAAAATCTCAATGCATTCTTTGGTTTTCCTATCCTCCTCCTATAATTGATCATTAATCAATAATCATATTAACATCTAAACTAAATGAATCCATTCAATTTAGATATCACAATAAAAACAAAAAGGAAAGGAAGAAATGACCAGTAATTGGATGCAAAATTATGGAACAAGATCTCCATATTAATCTTCAAGTTAGCAATCCCTTGGACTGATTATAAGATATTTAGCCTTCCATAGAAGGTAGAAAACTATAGAAAAAAGGAGAGCAAAAGCTTACTCTCTACACATGAAAAACTCCCTAAAATAGGACTCAAAAACTAAACTAAAAACTTTAGCTAAAATGACTTTGCCCGGGAAAAGAGAAGGCAACTGTTGGTAGGTGAGTAGGCAATGATTATGGTGCAGTCTGGTTGCTTGCTGTCACTCTTCTTGCATGATGTGCATTTTTTCAAGTTGCATTCTCTAGTTTTTCACTATCTTAATGGCTTCCAGCTGGTTGAGTGTAAGTTGGTGCAAAGGATGGTTCATTGGGCTCAAGTTGTATGCCAATTGGGGGCCTAAAAACCAAATTCTACAGAGGCCCAACTCGTAGCAATTCTACCTCTATGTTGCAGCTCATTTTTCACACCCATAATGATCTATTAAGCTCTAGAAGTCTCATAAGAAATGTGATCTTATGTCTCAACTTCCATTTAGGCTTAGTTTGACCTCAATTGGACTTTTATAACTCCAGATATTGCATGATAAGTGCTCAAGGGTCAGGTTGCCTAAGATAGTATTCTAGTTGTAATTTCAGCTCCATTTTTAGGTATCCAACTACGAGATTCAGCCTTAGAGGTCTGCATGAAAGTTGTAGAGCTATGTCTTAGCTTTCCTAAAAGACAAGAATCACATTAATTAGACAACTGTAGCTCAAGTTATGATTAGAATACAAAAACTGCTCAAAATGGCCAAATTATGTAGAATTTCTTCTAATGATGCCAATTGACACAAATCATAAATATGCAATAACACAACTGAAAG
>JANHAO010019412.1:0-13229 GCA_026873985.1 Saraca asoca
TATTCGTAAATTATAGTTCTGCATAATCCATTTTACTGTCATTGAGTTAATTTTAATGATTGAGATTCAACTTAGGTGCTTCCGGTAATGAGAGAATCTGTTTTGACAAAAACTACTGGCTTCGAATTATATCGTTTGAGCAGCAATATGACTGTTTCGGCAAGTAATATTTTGATTTCGTATAACTGGCCAGCAAAAGAGTTATTGCACTAATCTTGGTAAACAGTGTATACATTTCTTTATGTCTATTCCTGAAAATAGAAACAATCCTTTTTTTATTTTCATTATCCTCCCATAATTACCATACCATATTCTTTAAGATTGTCATTTTTAGAAATAATTTTGATTATTTGATCCTAAAAAATTGAATGCTAATGTTAAACTTGAATATAATATTTCCACCTCTTGAAGTATAAATGGAAAATCAACTTAAGTAAAAAATATCCCAATTTGTAATCATTAAAAATAAAATTCAGATTATTTCAAAATAAGCCAAAGAAGTTTATGGATTGCAGTATGGTTTTCTTTGTTGCATTTTGATGGATCAAGATTAATGTTATATGGATTTCTCGAAAGAATATTTTACATTGATTAAAGCCCAGTCAAGGGCCCAGTTGGACCTGTGGACGTCCCAGAAGAAGTCCGAGGTTGCTAAGTAAGAACCCCAGACCGCCTAGTGTGGGCAGGAGGCGTCTCGTATCTCCCTGGGCGAGAGAGCGTACCTCATTGAGGAGACTCACGACCCTTCAGCGAGGGGACCTATGACCCTTAGAAAATGATCAGGAGTGATTGGTGAAGCCGACCAGGACCAACGTCTGGTTTAACTTATAGTTCGCCCATCCGCAATGGTTACTCATACGGAATCCAATCAGCAACCCGATGCGCCCCTTCCTTGTTGACGGTTCTGCCTCCAAAACTTATACATCAGCCGCCTAGAAGTCTGATAGTGATTTGCCCAGCATTAATTATTCAGTGCCAAGCATTAAATGTCTGGAGCGGCAGAGGCAATCATTTTCATAGTTCACAAAATTACATTTGTAACCCTTATCCTTTCTATAAATAAGAGGAGGAGGCTGCCATGCAAGATATATACATGCAGAAACTATACCAACATATATTGTGAGCATTGTTCATTAGGGAAAGGTTCCATTGTTGTATACCCATTTTGTAAAATCAATCTTCCAGAAGTATAAGAGAATAACCGTGGACGTAGGGGCCAAACTGTCTTTAGCCGAACTAGGTTAAACTTCTATTGTCGCTGCTTTTTTCCTTTTCTCGTGCTACTTCCTTTCCTTTTTGCCTTCTCTTCTTATTATATAAAGCTTGCAATCAGGGGTAACATTGAACTCAATTAGTTAACCGGATTTTGGTGTTAACATTTTGGTGCTAAAAGGAGGGCCCCCATTGTGTACTCTTTGTTTTCACTCCCTGATAGACTGTCTCGAATACAATGGAGAGAGGAAAGGCTACGAAAGGCATGGAAATCTAAACCAACCAATTTGAAGGCCAGACGCGATGACAAGACACAGCCATCCCTATGACAGGCCTTGGCACTGGCACGACTACTCCTACTCAACACCAACCCACTACTCAAGAGACTCGTGAGGTTCAGGACTGGCGACATCACCAAAAGGTACTTGACCGGTGCCAAGAAGCACTGGAAAATGCGGTGAAGGAACTGGCCGATATGGTCAGAATGCTGGCACAAACTCGTGCCCAAGACACGCAAAGACAGGATAAAGTGACCACACCCGAGGCGAACAATCTCGGCTAGAACCCTAACATGGAGAACAAGTCAGGGTCGAACACCACCGAACCGGATCATTACGCTCATCTAACTCGCAACAAAGATCTAAGGACCATCGGGATTGAGAGGATGAAAAGATGAGCCCGCACAAAAGTGAGGGCTGGCAAGAAACCGACAGCAAGCAGCAGACCGATTGTGACTCGTCTAATAACAGGCACAATAAGGGGCATAAAACTCCAGATCGAGATTCTCACGATAGGTAAAAAGAAAGAAGTAAAAGGACCACGAGCTGATGACCCAAGTCTTGAGACCCCATGGTCGAAGAATTGCTCCAAAGAATGGAACAACTAGAGAAGAATTTGACATCCCAGGGGAACCGAGAATTGCATGAAGAGAGAACTCCATTATCTCGCCAGATTGAGACAGAATTACTTCCCCACAGGTTCAAAATTCCAACCATTCCCCTCTATAACGGGGATAGCGACCCTTACAGCCACCTAGACGCCTTTAACATCTAGATGGATTTACAGACATCCAACCCACTGGTGAAATGCTGAGTTTTTCCTGCAACACTCGGGGAGATACCATGGGCATGGTTTAGAAGCCTCTCGACCCGTAGCATAAGAAGCTGGGAGGAGTGCCAAAATAGGTTCCTCGATCAATATAGGGTGCTAAAAAGGCAGCTCACCCCCTCCTGCCATTTGGCCACGGTCTTTCAATGAAAGGATGAATCTCTAAAGGACTACATCGCCAGGTTATGACAAGAAGTCAACAGTGTTGACAATCTGTCTGATGAGAGTATCCTTACGGCGATATCAACCGGACTTTGAAAGGACAAAAAATTATATGAGGATATATACAAGTCTCCTGTCAAAAGCCTCAATAAATTTTACGAACGAGTTACTAAAGAGATCTGACGGGAGGAGACTTTTGGCCCAAAGAAATCGAATAAGAAAGAGGAAGCAAGGACCTCAAATCGAGGTAGGAAATAGAGCGAGGGTGAGAATAAGTACGATCATAAAGGGGGTATTGGGGATCGAGATATGAAGAGAGCTCGGGGTGAACAATCCCAATACCAGTGCTGACACGACACCTACACCATCCTGTCAGATACCCTAGATAAAATTTACGCGATCGAAAGGGATAATGAAGATTTCGACAGACCTAGGCCGATAAAATTCCCATCAAAAAGAGGAACCGTAACAAATTTTGTGCCTACCACAGTGAGGTTGGGCACAACACGTTAGACTGTTGGGTGCTAAAAGACGTTATTGAAGATCTTATAAAAAAGGGCTGCCTGAGAGAGTACGTGATGAGGCCTCAAGGCCAACAACCCCTACGCCCTCATCAACCTGCACCACAGCTCCACAAGACTCCAGAGCACGAGGAAGTGCCATTTATGAGGACCATATTCATAATACATGACAGACCTGACATAGTTGGCACTTCAAACCAATCACACGATCGCTATGTGCAGCGATAGGACGCATCCTCTTGATGAGTCATGTCGAAGGCGACAGATTCACCAAGAAAGCCAAGGTATCCTCTGAAAGCATTTCTTTCATGGAAGAAGATGCACAAGGTGTCCACTACCCCTACAACGACGCCATAGTTATCTGAGCCAAAATCGGCAATGCCGACGTAAGGAGGATCATGGTGGATAATCAGAGTTTTGTAAATGTGATGTACAAGGGATGCTTCAATCATATGGGAATGAGCAAGGACCAGATAGACCTATCACTCGAGCCCCTCTATGGCTTCACTGGAGATAGGGTACTTCCAACGGGATGGATCAAGCTCCCCCTTATCCTGGGAAACCATAGCAGGCAAGCAACCGTCATGGTGGATTTCTTGTTATAGATTGCCCATCATCTTACAATGTGGTGCTGGGATGACCCACCATGAACAATCTCGACATGGCAATGTTGACCAGAATGTTGATGGTCAAGTTCTCGACCCCGAGCAGAATTGGGTGTATGCGTGACGAGTAACAAACGACTCGACACTGCTATGAGGAGGCGATCAAACTCGGGGTCCAAGGGAAGAAAAGTGAATGTTGTGGCAGGTGGAGAGCCCCGAGTGACGAGCGACAGAGAGGTCAACGACAACTTAGGCCCTCGAGAGGTGGACACTGAGTGATCCACTAGGCCTATCGAGGAGTTGGAAGATGTGCAAGTTAGTAAGGTGGATGAACGGAGATGCCTGAATTGGGGAAATACCTAATGCTTGATATAAATGTGCCATTGGTGAACTTCCTTAAGGCAAACATAAATGTCTTCGCCTGGAACCATAAGGATATGGAAGGGATCGATCCGGACATAATGTCACACCGACTGAACGTTGACCCCCGGGCTAAACCAGTTTGTCAAAAAAGGAGGCTGTTAAGCGATATGAGGTGCTTAAGGAGGAGGTGGCTAAACTCCTAACAAACAATTTCATATGTGAGGCATGATACCCCACTTGGGTAGTGAACCCTATCCTTGTCAAAATGAAGAACAGGAAGTGGAGGACGTGCAATGATTTCACCAATCTCAACAGGGTGTGCCCTCAAGACAGTTTCCCTTTGCCAAGGATAGATCAACTCGTGGATGCCATGGCCGGACACGAATTACTCAGCTTTATGGATGCATACTCGGGATATAACTAGATTTCGATGGCCGCACAGGATGAGGAACACACCTCATTTATCATCGACATAGACTATACTCTTACAAAGTTATGCCCTTCGGACTCAAAAATGCTAGGGCAACCTATCAACGGTTGGTGAACATGATGTTCCGAGAGCAAATTGGTAAGACCATGGAGGTATATGTGGATGACATGCTAGTGAAATCTAAACGGCTCGCTGATCACGTTTGTGACCTTGATGATATGTTCTAGACTTTGAGAAGATACCGGATGAAGCTCAATCCACACAAATGTGCATTCAGGGTAGCTTCAAGAAAATTCCTAGACTTTATAGTGAACAACAGGGGGATTGAAGCAAACCTAGTGAAAATCAGAGCACTACTCGACATGCGCTCTCCCGCGGGACCGAAAGATGTCTAGAGTTTAAACGGTCAGGTCACCGCCCTCAACAGGTTCATCTCCAAATTGACGGATAAGTGTGTCCCCTTCTTTGACACCATCAAGAGGGCCAGAAAGTTCAAATGGATCCCTGAGTGCAAGGCTGCGTTCTGAAAACTCAAGACATACCTCGGGCAGGCGCCTCTCCTTTCCAAACCTAGGGAGGGTGAAAAACTAATTATATATCTGGGTGTATCTCATCATGCCTTGAGTGCAGCACTCATGCGAGAAGAAGAGGGGATCCAACTCCCTATCTACTACGTGAGCAAGAGACTTTTAGATGCGGAGGCTAGATATTCACCCATGGAGAAACTCACCTATTACCTGGTTGTCGCCTTGAGGAAACTACAGCCCTATTTCCAGGCCCATAGCATCAGGGTCCTAACTCAGTTCCCTCTAAGACAAGTCCTACAGAAGACAGATGCCTTGGGATGGTTACTCAAATGGGCAATTGAACTCGTGCAATTTGATATTGAGTACAAGCCCAGAATAACCATTAAGGGCCAAGCATTGGCTGACTTCATTGTCGAATTTACGGGTCTTATGCAAAGTGAGGTGGAAGTCCAGGAGGCCCCGTGGTGGGAGATGTTTGTTGACGGATCATCTTGTGGTCAAAGGGCCGGAGCAGGAATGCTTCTTATTAGTCCAGAGGGTCACAAGATCTTTAGTGCCTTGAGGTTTGGCTTTTAGGCTACGAATAACGAGGCCGACTATGAAGCCTTAGTAGCAGGATTATGACTGGCTAAAGAGGTGTGCGCCGAAAGAATAAAAATTCATAGTGATTCATAGCTAATCGTCTATCAGATAAAGAATGAAAACCAGGTACGGGGGGAGAGAATGATGAGGTATCTTCAGAATGTCCAAGAATTGCTAGGCTCCTTCCAATAGTTCGAAGTTACACAGATCCTACGAGCCCAGAATGTGCACGCGAACACTTTAGCTCGCATGTCTACCACCGATGACCTAGACCTCGTCGGCACTATCCCAATGGAGTCCCTTCCTTACCCGAGCATCGAACAAAGAGACATTGTCATGACAGTCGCCAGAAAGCCTAACTCTTGGATGAGTCCGATCATAGACTACCTACAGAATGAGAAACTACCAGAAGATAGACTGGAAGCGCGATGACTGCGAGCCTGAGCTGCTAGATATTGCATTGACGGTGACACACTCTACAAGAGGGGGTTCACAACTCCACTTCTAAGATGCATAGATGGCAGAGACTGCGATACCATCTTAGAAGAGATTCATTCAGGACATTGTGAAAACCATACTGGGGGGCTTTCCTTAGTGCAAAAAGCTCTTCAACAAGGATTTTACTGGCCAATGATGAGGCGGGACGCTATTGACCTTGTCAAAAGATGCAACAAGTGCCAGAGATTCTCGAAAGTGCCACAGGCTCTGCCAGCCTACTTAAAGTAGATGATAAGCCTGTGGCCATTCGCGATATGGGGGATAGATCTGATCGGACCATTTCCTAAGGCATGCGAAAATGTAAATATGCATAACAGCGATAGACTATTTCACTAAATGGGCAGAGGCAAAGGAACTCGCCGAGATCTCATCCTCCAAGATTAAGAAGTTTGTTTGGAATAACATCGTCTGTAGGTTTGGGGTTTCACAACAGATATTCATTGATAATGGGACCTAGTTCACCAGCGAGCAATTCATTAAATTCTACAAAGATTTCAAGATCTTCAAGAGTTTCATGACCGTAGATCACCCGCAAGCTAATGGGCAGGTAGAAGCCGTTAATAAGATTATCAAAAGGATTTTGAAAACCAGGTTAGAGGCCAGAAAAGGATCCTAGGTGGACGAATTACAATCGGTGCTATGGGCCTATAGGACCACTCCTAACAGCTCCATGGAGGAAACCCCTTTTTCTTTGGTATATGGGTGTGAGACAATGATTCTCGCAAAACTTGAGGTCGTTACGCATAGGAGAATCACCTTTAATCTGGAAGATAATGACTAACTGCTCATTGCGAACTTGGATCTCCTGGAGGAAGCCAGAGAAAGGGCTATCCTTAGAGCCATAGTTCAATAGCAACGAATAGCGAGACATTATAATCGTAAAGTGTGAACTCAAAAATTCGAACCCAGAGACCTCGTTTTATGTCTCATCTTCCTAGGAGCCCGCAAACCCAGCAAAGGGACCTTAGGACCAAATTGGGAAGGACCGTATGCCATCAAGAGGGTCGTGAGTAATGGAGCCTATCACTTGGCAGACATGAGCGGAGCAAAATTCCCCCACGCCTAGAATGCTGAACACCTTCACCGTTATTATTGATAAGTGCCTTGATTCTCCGCAAATTGACTCGTTGTACACATCAACGTAACCCTTTGGGTTTGCCTTTTTAGAATGTGGTCGGAAAAATTTATGACAAGCTATGCGCTGAGAAAGGCAACAAAATGTATACGTTACATTATTGTTTGAATATGGGAAAGTTATGGACAATCATATGTCGATGAATAGAAAGAGTCTAGTTTCCTCGTAAAATTGTGCAAGCCACACATATGGTTCATAGTTAATGCCAAACACATCAAAAAGTCTAAACTACACAAATCATTGTGGGGATAGGGACTTAGAGGCTATGTCTTCAACAGGCAATGAGCCGGCAAGTGGGAGATCTAGGGAATCAAGCACATGAGCAATGTTAGCGGCTTGAGAGTCATCTTTTCCCTACATTGCAGCCTCTACAGATGAAACAGGGGCTTTGACACTCAGACTCTTCCTCGCGGCCCGAGCCTTCCAACGAGCGACCCTATCAATGGCTTGGGGATCAAAGAAAGAGTAGTCCAATTTAGGGTACCTTTGTCATGCTATGTAAAGGAACGACTCGAGAATAGCCTTTCTTGTCTCTGCGGCTGTCTCTACCATACGGGAAAGAATCTCCACCTTGGCCTTAGCCACCTTCTCATTGGCCAGTTGTAGCTCTCCCCTCAGCATCACCACTTCCTCAGCAGAAGCCTTAGCCTGTTGCTCTGCGGTCCTCGCCCTTTCTTCAGCAGCGCTAGCTACCCCATTTAGATGATGCAACTACACCTGAGTGTCATAGAGCTCCATCTTTGCCTTATGAAGGTCATTGGTCACGAGACCGAAGTTTATCTACATATCCTCATGACGCTTCATCTCGTGAGATAGCGCCACCTCCAATTCCTTCATTTTTTCCTCAAGTTCCTCAACTTCAGCTCGGCGAGTCTTCATCTCGTTCACGAGAGCCGATCTCTCCCTATCCTGGCCCTTGAATTCGGAAACAATCTTAAGCAACGTCAACACGCTCTCCCAAAATAGACAACAATGTCAGATTCAATAATAAATTGGATGCTTAGGATGAATAAAGGTACATACTGAAAGACTCTGTCGGGCAGCGAATCCTGCCATATTTCTAAGAGGAAGGTCTTCATTCTCGATCGCTGAGACCTTGCCACCATTGCCTATGACTATGAAAAAGTTATTGACAAGGGTCTGAGCGTGCCTCTCCTTCTCGGAACCAGGCTCGGCTAGTGGTTTAGTGAAGTCAACTCCTGATGGATTCAAGAGGGCTCCCCCTCTTGTTTATGGGCAACCCTCCACCTCTTTTGGGAAGGATCGGAAGAACTGGGAGGGATGATAGCATGGGGAACTTCTGCCCCTTCAGGATGTGGCAAGGTGGTCAAGTCCAGGAACAAGGCTTCGACAATAGTGACAGGCTGTTCTACAATGATTGGAGTTACTCAGCCTTTGCAACGGCTAGGGTCTCAAGAACTGGCCTTGCATTAGGGGGCAAAGGCTGATGCATGGAAACAGGGGGCGAGACGATGTCGCGGCTTAAAGGAGCATCCCTCTCGCTGTCTGGAGAAGGCATTTGGGGAATTAAGTCCATAATCTTCTCGTAATTGTCAAAATTCGCTAGTCGAACCTCCCTCAGTTGCCGGATCCCTATCTTGCTTGTGATGACTGTATCTAGTGGTGGAGTAAGCTTATAGAAACGAAAAGCATCCTCGCTAAACTTATAATCGTCTTGAAGACCTGCCAACAATGTGAATCGGTTGAGAACGTCCAACTCTTCGATCCTGAGTCCTGGCCGCTTATCGTTACCGTTTGAAAAAAAAAATAGAAAATTAGAATTCGAAACAACAGGCTAGATTCCAAAATAAGGCCAGGAAATATATGGACAAGCAAGTTCATCCAGACCCAGCCCACCTACCCGAGACGAGAATGAAGTCAAAGTTCTTAAGGTATCGTAGCGAAGGGCACGAAATGTAGAACCAACAAATCTTATACTATCCCACATTGGATTTTCCCTTTGCACCCCTAAGGAAGGATTTCCTTATGAGGCGTCTGTCTCGTTGTAAGAAAGTCAAGTCCATCCTCCGAGTTGGCACACCTAAGGTTGTACAGGTAGCAAAGCGTCTCGGGCAAAGGTGGGGGAAAGCAGTTGGCCTTATGCATAAGGGTCAGAGAAATCAGGGCGGTATAAGAATTTAGTATCAATTGGAAGGGGCAGAGCTTCACTTTATTCAGAAAATCAATAATAAAGGGCTAAATGGGAAATTTCAGGCCAGCGACAAGATGTGGGACACTAAAAGCAACAAAGCCACAAGGGGGGTGAGCGATGTGATCGTCAACAGTGGGAACCATGACACTGCACCCCTTTGGAATGCAGTTTGATGCAACGACCAAGGTGACGTCCCAAAGCTGCACGCAAGATCTGTGATGTTTAAAAGCAGAGCGTTCAGGGCGCTGGCCTGATGTCGCCCTTTGACCCTCTCCCAAGCATGAGGTCGGGTTAGAAATGACCTCCCTACCACTTGAAGTTGTGACCCCAGCTTGCTGATCATTTCTCGTGTCCAAGGAAGAGTCTGTTTCGTCATCCTCACTCCTAATTAGGTGGCGGTGGCGCACATGACCTGGTCCCATCTACAAAAAAAAAATAAAAAAAATTGATTAGTTTTTCAAGAGTGAACTAATCAAAATTCTACTGAAGATTCCCTACTCCACAGGCTATGTATGCCTTATGCCGCCGTACCAACGAATCTTAGCCTTAGTAAATATAAAAGTGCTCTAAAAGGGGAAACAAAATGGCTAGGAACCTAATCACACATGCATACACATAGGGGAATGCTGGAACCTACCAATGGTATAACTATCCTACTCTAACTCAAAATTGGACATTCGAACCACTTCTACCCACTGGCATTGCCATTCTCCTAGTTAAATCAGACAAATATCGAGCCCCAAGTCCCCAACAAAGGAAAAACAGTGTGCAAGGCGCCGGAGTAAGAGGAACATATCGTAACTACTAAGGATAGGAAGCCTGGAAGAGGCAGGAAACTATCATGGAAATCAGAAAAGGCATGCTGAAATCTTGCGGCAAAGGAACAACAGTGATGGCTGAAGGGACGAATGGGATGAGGATGCCCGAAGACCAAAACCCTCTCTTTCGAAAGTGACTAAGGGAGGGAGAAAGAAAGGCTCTATTAGACCAAAAAGGGGGCGGGGGGCATACCCTTGCCATTGGATCAAAAAATATGAACAATTACCCACAATCCAACAGCCCAGGGAGATTAGCAGCCAATAAATGATGATACAACGCATATGCGCCAAAAGATGAAAATCATAATTACCCATCGCCGTTAGGAAATGAAAAGCCATGTGTGCAGGGCAGACAAGAAAACAAAATGATTCATTGGAATCGTGTACCGTGGGATCTCGGGAGGCAAAACACACATCTCGCGTCCAAGTAATGAGTCAAAAGATGTAGAATTCTTGCACGAGCCGCGTCCAAGTAATGTGCTCACCCCGTATAGAATTCTTGCATGGAATGACCTTGCATCCAAGTAATGCATCGTGCGACGTAGAATTCTTGCGCAAGTCCGAGGGCAAAACACACATCTCGTGTCCAAGTAATGTGTCAAAGGATGTAGAATTCTTGCGCGATTCATGTCCAAGTAATGTGCTCGCCTCGCACAGAATTCTTACGCAGAACAACCTCGCATTCAAGTAATGTGCTGGCCACACAGAATTCTTGCACAGGTTGGGGACTGAACGTACATCTCGTGTCCAAGTAATGTGTTAAAAGACATAGAATTCTTGCGCGATCTGCATCCAAGTAATGTGCTCACCCCAGACAGAATTCTTGCACAAAATGACTTTGTGTCCAAGTAATGTGTCGTGCGACGTAAAATTCTTGTGCAGGTCGAGGGGCTGAATGTACATTTCTCATCCAAGTAATGCATCAAAAGACATAGAATTCTTACGCGAGCCACGTCCAAGTAATGTGCTCGTCCCGCATAAAATTCTTGTACGGAACGACCTCGCATCCAAGTAATGCATCGTGTGATGTAGAATTCTTAGGCAAGTCGAGGGGCTAAACGTACATCTCAGGTCCAAGTAATGCGTGAAAAGATGTAGAATTCTTGCGCAAGTCACGTCCAAGTAATGTACTCACCCTGCACAGAATTCTTGTGCAGAACAACCTCGTGTCCAAGTAATGCGCTAGTCATGTGTAGAATTCTTACGCGAGCTAACATACCCGATTGACAATATAGCATTTCTACAGGTACAAATCACGTCGACCATAGCAATTGGATCTAAGATCTATACGAAATCTCCTAGAAACCATGAGGAGAAAATGTGGAAGGAAATCATATGCAGCAAGTTACCCGTGAGTTTGAAACAGCTCATGTCCCAGGAACACTTCTTCGGAGGCCACGCCTGAAGGGAACGGAGTACCCGATCAAGGTATCCACCAGACCGCCCAAATTCATCAAAAGGTCCAAGGAATACTCAACTGATCTAGGTTCAAACAACCCACAAACAACGAAGGCTGTTGTATTGATGGCAGAAATAGCGCAATGGAAGAAAAGGCATAACCAGAAGTTCTGGGAGCTAAAGAAAAAGGGGGGGAGAAGACGGCACTCCAGACTGAATCATCCTGCAAAATACTCTGATCATTTGTTCACAACTCCCAATCCGTAAAACAATCTGAGAGTTGGGGGGCTTATGTTATATGAATTTCCAGGAAGGATATTTTACATTGATTAAAGCCTAGTCAAGGGCCCAGTTGGACCGGTGGACATCCCAGAAGAAGTCCGAGGTCACTAAGTAAGGACCTCAGACTGCCTGGCACGGGTAGGAGGCGTCTCACATCTCTTAGGGTGAGAGAGCGTACCTCATTGAGGAGACTTATGACCCTTCAGCGAAGGGACCTATGACCCTCAGAAAATGACCAGAAGCGAGTGGTGAAGCCAACCCAGACCAACATCTGGTTTAACTTATAGTTCACCCATCCACAACGGTTATTGATACGGAATCCAATTAGCAGCCCGATGCACCCCTTCCATGTTGACGGTTCTGCCTCCAAAACTTATACATCATCCGCCTAGAAGTCCGACAGTGATTTGCCCAGCATTAATTATTCAATGCCAAGCATTAAATGTTTGGAGCGGTGGAGGTAATCATTTTCATAGTTCACAAAATTACATTTGTAACCTTTTTCCATTCTATAAATAAGAGGAGGAGGCCGCTATGCAAGATATATACATGTAGAAACTCTGCTAACATATATTATGAGCACTGTTCAATAGGGAAAGGTTCTGTTGTTGTATACCCATTCTGTAAAATCAATCTTCTAGAAGTATAAGAGAATAACCGTGGATGTAGGGGCTAAACTGACTTTGGCCGAATCACATTAAACTTCTGTTATCGCTGTTTTTTTCCCTTTCTTGTGCTACTTCCTTTCCTTTTTGCCTTCTTCTTTTTATCATATTAAGCTTGCAGTTAGGGGTAACACTAAACTCAATTAGATGATCGGATTTTGGTGTCAACAAATGTATTTGATGATATATTGTCTTTATCTTATATGTGTTATTGAGGACTTTGATTTGTTTTTCTACAACATGAATTATCATATAGTCTCTTTTGCATAGTCTTTTTCTTTGCTTTCAAGTCCTCATAGTTGCTAGGTACCCATACTAAGGTTAACGATTTTAATTCAAATTCTAATCTTATCTTCACTTGGTCCACTCAGAAAGAACCCATAGTCGTCATATAGTCTTTTTTTTTGGCTTTATTGCAATTCTAGTCCCTCTGTTTCCAAAATAGTTACAATTTTAACCTTTTGTTTTCAATTAAAGCAATCAACTACCTTTGTTTGAAAAATCATGCAAATTTAGTCCCATTTTCAAATGAACATGACCAATTTGACTAAAAGTTTTATATGGGGAGCTGATGTGGCTAAGTAAATTGCCACACAGCATGAGGTACATGAAAGAAAGAGATTTCAATATTACACCCTTCATTTTAGTGATGATATGGATATCTATAACTTTCAAAACAAAGGGACATGATTGTTCCAATTGAAAACAAGGGACTAGAATTGCAATATTTTGAAAATTCAAGGACCAAAAGTGCATTTAAGTCTTGTTATTT
>JANHAO010019413.1:0-13227 GCA_026873985.1 Saraca asoca
TGAAACAATGGACCCAGATCCTCTTCTGTGCTTTCTTTGGATTTGGCGAAATAAAGGTACAATTTTCTATCTAATATTTCTTATACATGATATATAATTTTCTCGTACACTAAAAACGTGTATTAACCTATAATAAACTTGGGAATGCTGGTATATGGTGGTTAATGACAAAAAATGTTTATAGGCGGTGATCAATGGAGGTTGGCAGCAGTAGGTGATAGTCAATCGTAGTGGTAGTGGATGATAGGTAGTAGTGATGGTGGTCAATGGTGGTGGCAGGTGATCAACAATGGCAAAAAATGGTCAACAATGACGAGTGATAATGGCTTAAAGTGGTAAAATATTAATAAAAGGGTGGACAAAATAGTCTTTTTATATAATTAAAATATTCTCATGCCATGTGAACGCAAGATACTCACCTCTCCCATGGGAATATTTGGGTTAAAAATATTCCTGGATAAATTTTTCTAAATTTTGAACCAATGATGAGAATCTAGAATTTCCTTAAATTATTTCCAAGAATGTGATGAAGATTCCATGAACCAAATGACGCTATATATATTTTTAAACTCATATGATGTAATGTTCTTTTGATAATTATTATTTGATCTAAATAAATATTTTACTTGTGGTTGAATTGTGATTTATATTTAAAAGGTTGAATTATTTGACCTAAATAAGTTCTAATTTAAAAGAGATAGTTTTATGAAATGATTTACGTTTAGGTTTTCCTTTTAAAGGAGAAAAATGCATTGCACCCTTCTTTTGAGTGAGTGAGATTTATGCTCATTAAGCTATTAGTTAACCTTTGTTGGGGTTTCTTATTATTTTTCAAGAAGAGCTCAAGAGAGTTCAACTGAAGAATCATTAGTGGCAAACTAGGACTAGTATAGGGTGTGTCATTGCATGCATGTGACATATTTATATTAAATATAAATGTAAAATAATATCTTGTATATATAAATTTTCAATATATTGGTTATATGAAAGTTGTTTAATTTTAAAGCATGCACATTTAGATATCGTTAGGCTTGAGTTCTATAGTTAGAGTTACAACTAGGTAAGCTGGCCTACCCATTGATAAGCTAAAATGGCTAGGAGCAATCAAATCTCAGGATGTGGGTTTTCGGCAGTTGATCTATCGATTTTTAGGGGCTAATCTATCGGTTGAAAGTATGTGCCTCTAGCTGTTGACTAGACTTCGGTGTTCCGTACCTATGTTTGGGATAGCTCGCTTGGTGATTTGAGCTTGTGTTGGGTGACTTGTTGGCTAGTTCAAGTGACCTCATTCTGGAATGGGTTAGACCCTTCTCTATGGGAATAGTCCATTAGGCCTTTGCTAACCTACTTTGCATTGTTCCAAAAACACCCACAACATTAGCCCCCCAACTCTCAATTCGTTTTGTGGATTAAGAGTTGTAGTGCATTGGTAAAGTCCTCACATATAGTCTACCAAGTTGTCATTTCAGATTCCTATCTTATCACTTTATTTGTGCCAGGCCTTGCATTCAATTGTAGCCATTGGTGTGGCAGCCTTGCCTTTTGCTAGATCATTTGATCAAGAATAGCTAGACAATCTCTAGATTCATTGGTGCAGCCAAATTGGTTTATATAAGGCTTGAAAAACCTTCTTCTTTTTCCATAGAACAACCTAATGGATGCATTAGCTAAGCCCCTTATGTTTCTAATGGTTTGGATTTTTGATAGAGCGTTATGAGGCGTGTATGGCCTGTTGTGGCAATTCCTCTTTAAGCATTCTAGGAAGTTTTGTTATAGGAAGTTCTCATGGATAATTCCTCTTTGAGAATCCTAGGAAATTTTGTTACATTTCTTCAGAGCCTTCTTAAGGTCATGTTGAATAATACATTTCTTTCCTTTTTGTTCTTTGGCATCCTTGCATGATGAGTTAACCGTTTGATTTCTCCAACTACCTTGGGGGCACTCAAGTTATGGAAGAAGCTCTTAGCTTAGATTGAGGATGAGGAAGAGTTAGAGCTATTCAGCTTGCTCGTTGATCTTCCAGCTTGTTGGAATTCAGCTCTTCCTCTTTGGATATGGTAGCTATGGGCTTGCTTTGATTTGTACTCTTGAATCTTTATATAAACTCACTTTGTTGAATGAGTTTTTTTAATAAAACTTTGCATAATATTCTAAGCACGTCATATTAGTTGTTTACTACGTTGCAGCTAGTAACATGAATAAGTTCCTGCAAACCACGACTTGATAAATGTTAGATAAAATGAATGCTTGATGAGTTAATTGACCTCAGATAGGATAGATTAAATTAATATAAATGGGCTTCAGCCAATAAATCATGACTTAAAAGGATATGTGCTATGCTGAATGACCAATCAATCGTAATAGTTCATCTCGATTGACAATGAATTTGAGCACTAGAGTGCCTTAGCTAGTAATGAGTTTGAGCATCGGAGTGCCTAAGTACCTAAGCTAGTGTAAGATTGAGTGCCTAGGTAGGTTGTATGGATACACCTCAACTTGCATGAGATTGAGTGCTTAGGTAGGTAACACGGATGCACCTTAGCTAGCACAAGATTGACTACCCAGGTAGCTCACACCAATGTATCTTAGCTAGCATGAAATTGGGTACCCAAGTAGGTTACATGGATATGCCTCAGGTAGCATGAGATTGGGTGCCTAGGTAGGTCGCATGGATATGCCTCAACTAGCATGAAATTGGGTGCCCAGGTAGGTTAAACGGATGCCCCTTAGCTAGCACGAAATTAAATGCCCAAGTAGGTCACACAGATGTGAACGGATGCACCTCAGCTAGCATAAGATTAAGGACATAGGTAGGTTGCACGGATGCACCTCAGCTAGCATGAAATTGAATACCTAGGGAGGTCGCACGAATATGCCTCAACTAGCACAAAATTGGATGCCAAGGTAGGTTGCATGGATGCACCTCAACTAGCATGAGATTGAGTGCCTGGATAAGTTGTAAGGATATGCCTCAACTAGCATAAGATTGAGTGCCTAGGTAGGTCACACAGATGTGCCTCGGCTAGCATGACATTGGGTGCCTAAGTAGGTTGCATGGATACACCTTAGCTAGCACAAGATTGAGCACATGAAAGCTGCATCTTAGTATGAGTTGGTTATGGTGCGGGCCAAGAGATATAGTTTGTTGCTTGCAATCTACAATCTTACTGGTCATATGATGTACTTCTACTCATTTTTTCAATGACTCTTGAGCTTTTGCCACTTACCCATGTGCTTATTTCGGTGTTCGGTGAATGTTTTTGCCAGGTTGGTGGCAACTTACTACTGGCACCTACCAAACTGTTAGATTATGGGTATTTGATGGGTTCCCAAATCCAACAGTGAGATTGTGTGCAATATAACTTAAGGAGAAGCCTTTACCCTTTTTATTTGTCATTTGAAATTTGAAGTTTCCAAAGTCCTCTTTCTCATTCTCTCTCTATCAAGTCCATGACTATTCATCGCCATTCGCTATCGTCAGTGCTATTCTGGTTTATCAAGCTCCTGGTTCAAGTTCTGATCATTAAAAAATAGCTTTGCAGATGCTTTAAACCTTCTCTTTTGGTTAACACGGTGAGTTTTCTCTCTCTGATTTATGGTTTCTGGGTGTTTTTGTTTCGTGGTTTATACGAGGTTTACTTGCTTATAGTTGAAAAGATCTGGAATGTCAATTGAACCTATTTGCCTATACATTTTCTTTTGTCATATTCGGCTCATCTAGTCAATTCATCAGTAGACACCAGGGTTTCTAATTGTTGTTTAAGTCTTTCATTGGTTTTTTTAACAACCCAATGGTCGAGCCACCCATATCTATGGAGTCTAGGTCTTGGTGATTCAAGGCATATATGACCTGTTACACAGGAAGACCTTTGTTAGGGTAGATTTCACAGTATTAGAGGCAGACTACCTTTAGTGACCTAATCATTTTTCTTTCTCTTTTTTGTGTAGATGTCTCCACCTCGTAGACACTGCAGTCACCAAATAGGAAGTAAAGATACTGACTCCTCCAAAAGGAGTAGGGAGCTACTTCGTGTCATAGGGGAGGCAACCTCTCGAAGTGCAAGGTCATAGAGGAGTTCGTAGCTCGATTCAAACCTAAAGGGTTTTTGGATCATTCACCCTTTGCACATCACCTTTCAAGCATCAAATTTAGTGAGCTTGAAAGGAAAACCCATACATATCATTTTCCAAAAGGTTGCCGCATCTTAGCACCTTCTTCCAATAACCATGCCGCTCTCCCTTCCCCGAAGTTCATTGCAATCAGTATCCAACATCTCAAAGCTAGGTTTAGATTTTTGGTCCACCCTTATATAGTTGATTTATTGAATAAGCTAAAACTTTCCCCTTTCTAATTAACTCCCAATTCATACTCTCGGCTAATCTCCCTCCGCTTCTTTTTCTTATGAATGGCCTCTCAGCTCTTTTGGTTAGAGTCCTCTATAACCTTTATACTATCAAGACTACTAGACTGTGAGATGGGATTTATTACCTCTTAGCTCGCCCATCCGTTTATAAGGAAATTTTGCCTTAAGCTGTTGCCAAGGGGAAATCTAACATGGGAAACTACAAGATTCATTGGTTTTACATCATTTGCCCCTCCTTGCATTATCTTTAAAACTTTGCATTTGTTTTGAGTCCTAGTAAGTGAGCTGAGGGGATATAGGTTAGCTTTGGTATTCATTTTACTTTGTCTTAAATTTAATCCTCTATTATGTGTTGCAGGTGGAGCTGGGAAGGAGAAACCACTACTAAGGGTAGAGAAAGCTGAGGTGCTCAATTAGTTCACTTCCTTTGAGGATTTTCAAGACAACCTAAGGTTTGACGAAGAGCTTTTGGAGGCATAAGGGCTTTCCCCAGCCTTAAACATCGAGCTTCTTGATAGCGCATGAGATATTGGAGCTCATGGAGTTAGAGAGGTGATTCAAATGGACTTTGGTGAGCCTGGAAATATGGCGAGTCTTAACCTTCGCCCTAACTCCCACTTCTGCCATGTTGACACCTGTTGCCACTTCTACTTCTGTCCGTACTTGTTGGCCTTCCTTTTCAACAGTTGCCATAGAGACTTCAAAGGTGTTGGTCACCATTTCATGGCTAGAAGTGGTCGAGGTCACAAGAGGGCCAACGAGGTCTCCTAGTTGTAGGGAAAAGTCTCCCATCGAGCCTCTTCCTAAAAAATAAAGAATGAAAAAAGGGAAGAAGGTAACTACCACTTCAAAAGAGGGGTCCAAGGGTGTGCTAGAAGAACAACCCGATAATCTGGGTCCTCAGACAAGGGAGTACTATGATTTCCTTCACAAGCACATAGGTTGGGTCTTAGGGGCCCATATAAAATCATTAGAGTTTGAAGATGTGCACAATGACGACTTAATAGGCTCGATAGTTCACTGCTTGGTGTTGGTAAGTATAATTCTTTCTCTCTAGCTTTTTCATTTGTGGATAATTCAACCATTTCAGTCTTTTTAGGCACATTGGAGATGATCAAGTTAAGAGATAAGGTCCTTTCCTGGGATGAGAAGTGGAGTAAGCTTGAATATGACCTAGCTACTTCAGCTATAGAGCTATTAGAGCTAAGGGAGAAATTGGAAGATTAAGAGACCTAGCTACAAAATGCCAAGGTAGCCAAAAGGGAGGCCAAGTATGTTTTGCTTTGCGAAATATCCAACCTGATCTCAAAGCTCCATAAAACCACTGACGAGCTGAGGTAGTTGCAAAATGAACTAGATACGACAATGAGACAAGTTGAGGCCACCAAAAAGATATAGGAGGCAGCTGGGGATAGGGTAACTCGTGCTGAGGATAAGGCCACTCGTGCTGAGGAGAAGGTTGCCCAAGTTAAGGGGAGACTGCGACTATGATCACACAAGTTGAAGATATAGCAGCTTCTAACACCACTGATAACTTTTTGTTCGCTTTGTGAAAAAGACACTCGAACATGGATTTCACTTTTTTTAGTGGGGACATTGAAGCAACTATACAGTGTTTCATGGAAGCTTCAACTTCGGTTGTAGAAATTAGTGGTGAGGGTTCTCTTGCTCAAGGTAATACCTAGGTTGAGCTCAGCTCACAAGCCAAGGAATGAGCTATATGGGGCCTAAGGAGCAAATGATAAAAGAATTGCTTGTGCCCTCTACCAACTCTCCAACCCCTCAAGACTCATCTAGGCCTCTGTCTTCTCCATAGATCTTGCAATTGCATCCTAGCTTTATGCTTTTCTTTTTGTATACTTTGAATGTACTCTATCTGGACAAATCTTTTGTAATGAAAGTAATTATTTCTTGATGACCTTGTATGAGCTATTTACTCTAAAATGAATTTGTTTGATTTTGTTGCTTATTTTAGTTAATTGATCTCCCAGGCTTTCACCAAACCAAACATTTGAATACTTTGTTGGCAAACCATGGCTTCATGCCTAAATGCTAGATCAGCAGGGGGTGGCCTTTGTAGCTCCCAAGCTAGCTTGTTGAGCTGATAGCCTGAATGCTTAATAATCTTGTTGTGGACTGTATCAAGTTAAATGCCTAGTAGGTTATGCCTTAGCTAGCATTCCATAACTGATGTATAGCTCACTTCCCATACAAGACTTCATTGATGTTTTATTCAAAAGTAAATAAACAAACATAAAAATTTGGGAAAACACTTAAGTGCTTTTACTAATCTCTGAATAATTTTACAAGATTTGAATCTCTGTTGATAATATGGGTGGAGATGCTCAGCATTTCAAGCTCGAGGAAATTTTGTTCCATCCACGTTTACCAAGTGATAAGCTTTATTGCCCAGGGCTTTCTTAATGATGTACAAGCCCTCCCAATTTAGTCCTATGGTCCCTTCATTAGCCTTGCATGCTCCTAGAAGGATAAGGTGCAGAACAAGATCACTAACTTTTGTAGCTCTAAGCTCAAACCTTCTGATTATAGTGTCTTGTAACCCATTGCTAATAGGTCATGACCCTGAGGTAAGCTCTTTCTCTTGTCTATTCTATAAGATCAAGATTTGCAGTGAGTAGTTAGTTGTTATCCTCTAGATTAAAAGTAATTTTTTGTTGTGATGCTACTTCAAGTTCTACTGGGATCATTACCTCAGATCCATATACCATCGAGAAGGGAATTTCTCCTACAATGCTACGAATCGTGGTTTTGTAACCCTAGAGCACTTTCTATAGCTCATTTACCCAGACTCCCTTCTTAGCCTCTAACTTTGCCTTCAAGATGTGCTTGATGATCTTGTTGATGGCTTCGACTTGTTCATTGGCTTGGGGATGGTCTATTGTTGAGAAGCTTTTTGTAATCTTGAGATCATCGTAGAACTTAAGAAATTATTCACTATTGAACTGAGTCCCATTATTAGTTACAATTTGTTAGGGGACTCTGAATCTATAAATAATGTTTTTTCATACAAATTTCTCAATCTTTGCAGAAGAGATCTTTGTAATCTTCTTTGCTTTTACCCGCTTGGTGAAAAAATCTACAGCCACCATTGCATGTTTGCAATTTCCATGTGTTGTAGGGAGTGGTCTAATCAAATCCATGCCCCAGATCATAATGGGCCATGGATTAACCATCTACTATAGGTAGGCTGGTGGAACTCGTGGGATTTTCACAAATCTTTGGCATTTGTTACATTTTTTGATAAGATCAATAGTGTCTTATTTCATTACAGGCCAATAGAATCCTTGTTAGAGAGCTTTTGGGCCTAGAGATAGCCTCCAGTGTGATTTCCACAATGGCCTACATGGATTTCTTCTAGGATAGTGTCGTAATCATGGCTATCTATATATCTTAGAAGTGGAGTTTAGAATCCTCTTTTGTATAGCATATTTTCATAGATACAATATCTGGCTACACGAGCTCGCAATTATAGTGCCTCAAGCTTATTTTTTGGTAGTTTGTCATTTTGCAAATAGTCCAGAATTAGGTTCATCCAAGAACTTGGCACCTCGGCAACTATCATTAGGGCATCCTTTTGTTTTATACTAGGGGACGAGAGGAATTCTACTGGGATTGCCCCTAGGAAGTCAATGTCCTTGGTCGTGGCTAGGTAAGCTAAGGCATTAGCTTATGCATTCTGAGCTTGCGATATCTGATTAGCTTCATATTGCTAGAACAAGCTTAGTAATTCATGGACTTTCTATAGGTAGATGGTCATTTTTTATCCTCCAGTTTGGTGTTCTACTGGAATATGGCAGAAAACAAGCTGTGAATCACTAAAAATCTTCAATCTTTCAGCTCGCATTTCTTTTGCCAGTCGTAGCCCTGCTAATAATGCTTCATACTCAGCTTCGTTGCTCGTAGCTTGGAAATCAAATCTTAATGTGTAAAGGATTTTATGCCTCTCTAGACTAATGAGAAGCACTCTTGCCCTATCCTTTTATTCACTTGATGACCCATCAACATAAAGTTCCCACCATGGAGCTTTTGAAGTCTATACTTCTTTTTATATGGGCCTAATGAATTCTGTAATAAAGTCTACTAGAGCTTGCCCTTTGATCACTGGTCTAGGCTTATATTCAATGTCAAACTGAGCTAGCTCAATTGCCCATTTTAGTAGATGACCTAAAGCATCCGTCTTTTGCAAGACTTATCTGAGTGAAAACTATGTGAGCATTTCTATCTATGTGCTTGAAAATAGGGTTGCAGCTTTCTTGACACAACTACTAGGCAGTAGGTGTTTTTCCATGGGTGAGTACCTTGTTTCAGCATCCAATAACCTTTTGCTTGCATAATAAATGGGAAACTGAGCTCCACCTTGTTCTTATATTAAAACCACACTAAGGACATACTGGGATACTCCCAGATAGATGACTAGCTTCTCACCCTCCTTTGGTTTGGACAACAAAGGAGCTCATCTAAGATATTATTTGAGCTATTGGAAGGTGACTTTGCATTGTTGTGTCCATTTGTACTTCTTCACCTTTTTTAGGATATTGAAGAAAGGAATACATATATCCATTGCCTTAGAGATGAACCTACTAAGCACCATGACCTGGTTGTTTAAGCTCTACATGTCTTTGGTCCCAGTAAGAGATCTCATGTTGATGGGACCTTCGATCTTCTCAGGATTTGCTTCAATTCCCTTCTTATTTACTACGAATCTGAGGAACTTTCCCAAAGCAACCCTAAATGCACATTTATACGAATTCAATTTCATTTGATACTTCCTTAGAACTTGGAACATCTCCTATAGATCATAAACAAGGCTAGTGACTAGATTAGACTTTACCAATATATCGTCCAAATACACCTCCATTGTTTTAATGATCTGCTCCTTGAACATCATATTCACTAACTGTTGGTAGGTTGCCCTGCATTCTTTAGTTCAAAGGGCATCACTTTGTAACAATATAGCCTACGGTTAGTGATAAATGAGGTGTGTTCCTTAGGTTGATGTTCATAGGGATCTAGTTGTACCTTGAACAAGCATCCATGAAGCTGAGGAGTTAGTGCCCTGTTGTTGCATCCACAAGCTGATCAATTCTCGGTAAAAAGAAGCTACCCTTTGGACATGCCTTATTAAGGTCTGTAAAGTTGATGCAGGTCTTCCACTTCCCATTCTTCTTCTTCACAAGTATAAGGTTGGCCACCTAAGTTAAGTAAAGAGCTTTCCAAATAAACTTATTGGCTAAAAGCTTATACACATTCTCCTTCAAAGTGACATAATGCTCGATAGTCATAGGTCTTCTTTCTTAGCAAACTAGCTTGTGATGGGGGTTAGTATTAAGTTTGTGTGACATAACTTTAGGATCGATTCCTACCATATCTTTGTGATTCTAGGCAAAGACATCTAGATTTGTATTCAAGAATTCACTTACCTACATTTTCACATCCAAAGGTAAGCTTTTCCCCAGCTTGAAGCATCTTTCAGTGTCTACCTAATTGACCTATACATTTTTGAGCTCCTCTGTGGGGCTAGTAGCTCGATCTATATCCACCTTATAAGGGTCAAGGTCATGGCTGACCCCTATTATGCTCATGACATGTGGTTCTCCCCTAGACACCATATGCACATTTTTCCCTCTTACTTTGAGACTAATTGTAACCTTGTAGCAACGTCGGGCTATTTATTATTCTCTTCATACACATTTGACTCCATTGGGGGTTGGGAATCTGATGGTGAGCATCCTAATCGATGTTACCATATCCAAGTCATTCATTACAAGTCATCCTAGTACCATATTATATGCTAAGGGACATTCTATAATCAAGAAGTCCACTAAGACAGTGGCCTGGTGACTTGAGTCTCCTAGAGTAATTGGTAGCTTGTACTGCCCTATCAATAATATTCCATCTCCTATAAAGTCATAGAAGGGCTTAGGGAAGGTTTCAACTAGCTCACGCTCACTCCCATCTACTCGAAGCACCCTTTATACATTATGTTCATTAAACTATCAGTGTCAATCATTATTCTTCTCACCTCGACATTACCTATTCTAGCTCAGATAACAAGTGCATCATTGTGAGGGCTGTGAATTCCCCATGCATCTTCTTCTATAAAGATGATGCTATCTGAGACTATTCTAGCTTTCTTGGCTAGTCTTTCATGTTCTTTGTGACTCATGAATAGGACGCGGCCTACCTCTCACAGTAACAGTCATACAACCTTGGAAGTGCCTACAATGTGAGGCCCACCATGGATGGTGAATATAGTCCTCACCAAGGGTGCCTTCTCATGTTTGGGAGTTTACTGATGCTGGTGCTACACTAGTAACTGGGGCCATGAAGGTCACTGTCTCGAGGGCTGCACTACATAGTCTTTCAAGTGACCTCTTTTAATGTGATCCTTAATAACATCCTTGAGTGCCCAACACTCCGAAGTGTTATGTCCAACCTCATTGTGATAGGTACAAAACTTATTTCTGTTCCTATGCTTAGGAGGAATCCTTATGGGTCTGGGCTCTGTAAAGTCCTCCTTATCCTTCTTTGTTGTAAAGATTTTGTTTGGAGTATCCAACAAAACACTATAGCTATCATGGCGACCTTGGCGTAGAGGTCACTCACCCCTAGCCTTTTTTGTGACCTAGCCATCAGAGCTATCCTTATTTCCTTGGCGACTCACTTGTAGAATTCACTTAAGTTCCTCACTAGAGACATATTTTTGTATAGTTTCCCATCCTTGTGAAGTCCAACTAAGACCGTTATGAGGATGCTTTCATCTGAGGGATTTTTTACATTGTTGGCCTCGCACCTGAACTAAGTGATATAGTCTTTAAGTGATTCATCTCTCCATTGAAAGACTTTTACAAGGTGGCAAAATGGTGTGAGCTATCTTCTTAGCACCTTATATTGGTTAAGGAATCTTCTTTGGCATTTCTCCCAACTATGAATGCTATGAGCTAAGAGACTCCTGAGCCATGTTTGAGGTATTTCTCCAAGGATGGCAGGGAAAACTCAACATTTTACCAATGGGTTGGTGGTCTGAAGATCCATTTGGGCATTAAATATGTCTTAATGGTTATGCAGGTCACTATCCCCATTGTACTGTGGGATGTTCAAGACCTTAAACCTATGAGAAGGAGGCTCTGTCTCAATTTTCTTAGTGAATGGTATCCTTTCCTCATAACAATCTTGATAGCCCTAGGTCGTAGGTCATTTTTCTAACTGCAGCACCCTTTGAAGCAGCTCTTTAATCATCGGGTCTTGTGCCTCAGACCAATGGCTGGAGGATCGATGGCTTTTTGAACCTCCCTAATTGTGGGAATGATGGTCTGAGGCTCTACATCTCTTACTATTCTCATGGCCTGGTCCCATTTGAGTTCCCATCTCGATGTGAACCTTCATGCTACTGATTGTCTCTATCATCATCCTTGAGAGCTCGATGGACCTTTGACCTCAGCTGTGAATTGGATAAGTGAACAAAACTAGCTTGTTGTTGTTTTTCTCTAACAAGCCTCTCCTGTTGAGCTCCTGGCTAATGAAGTTCTCCTCTGGGCATAGTGATCTCAAGTTGGCTTTGCATGCCCTGAGCCTGTGCCTGTGCTTATGCCTAAGCTAGCACCCCAACCACATTGGCCAATTACCTCACCATGTTTTCAAGTGCCTTCTGACATTGGTGCCATGTTTGCACTCCGTTAGGACCAAAAGTAGCAAGATGGTGGGGGGTCAATGATGTCATGCTAGTAGTAGCACTTGTTGTGGGGATAGTAAAGGTACTTACCAGAAGGAGGGTAGAGCTCCCAACTGGTAACCTTTCCTATTATTGCTCCACATGACCTTCAAACTGGCCAGTAATAGCATCAGTGCTCCCAGTGATTCTTCCTCTTGCCATTATAGTTGCATAGCAAATCATAGAGTGAGAGTGTAGTTTGGGCCCCTCCTTCTAGCACCAAAATGTTAACAACGAAATCCGGTCAACAGGTAAAGCTCAATAAACCCCCAAATTGCAGATTGAAAGTGTGTAAGGAAAAGATTGAAAGGAAGGAAGAACAAAAGACACCAGAAGCCTTTTAACATGGTTCGGCTAAAGTTAGTATGACCTCTACGTCTATAGTGGTTGTATTTATTGTTATATGAATTTTCTCTGCCTAGTTCAACAGAGCTTCAGTATATGTATTCTCTCACAATTTTGGTAAAGTTTCTGCATGTATTCTTTTTCTCTCTTTTTTATTACAATGATTTTTTCCCTATTTATTGAGAAGGGGATTAAAAGTGTAATTTGACAAATTGTGAAACTACCTTTTGCACTTATTGGGCAATAAATGCTAGGTAATTCATTGTCGATTTTTGGGGATTGATCTATTGGTTGGAAGTATGTGCCTTTGGCTACTAACTAAACTTCAATGTTCTAGACCTATGCTTAGATAACTCGCTTGGCGATATGAGCTCACACCAGGCGACCTACCAGCTGCCTTAAACGACCTCATTCTAGAATAGGCTGGGCCTTTCTTTACAAGACTATTCCATTGGGCCTTTGCCAGCCGACTTTGTATTATTTCAAAAATACCCACAACAAGTTCATTTAGTTCATTTAGTTGGATGGAATAAAAATGTATGAAATGAAAAGGGATAAGGAAATGAGAATGAGAATGAAATGATGATTCGATAATTTTGTTTAATATGATTATGAATCATTTTTATGTTTGATACAATAAAATCATATCAAAATGAAATGAAAAAGGAGTACTTAATAACAATAATATCCTTAGAAAAAATAATAAATATTTATTCAGTTTAATAATCTAAATTGGCTATTTTACTATATAATTTAATATAATTAAAATTTATTTATATAATAAAT
>JANHAO010019414.1:0-13229 GCA_026873985.1 Saraca asoca
CCACATTACGGATGATTCATAATCTTATCCTAGCAGCTTGAAAACTACTGCTTTTACCTACTGTTTGCCTTGTGAATTTCTACTTCGTAAAAAGCGATTGGCAGTTTGTGTTGGAACTAAAAACTAAAAAAATAAAATAAAAGGAGAATATTTTTGAAGAAAAATATGAGAAAAAATAAATTCTTTGATTATAACTTTAACTCAAAATATAAAAAAACTCTATCTAACTTATAAACTTGTTAGTTTATTTCTCTCCCATACTTTTTGATTTCATTACAAACACTAAAACAAGTTATATTTATAGACAAATCTAAACTAATAAGATAAGAAGAAAAATCTTCAATTTCATTCTAACAAATTAATATTATCTTTATTAAGCTTTATATGCTGCATTCCAAAAATAAAAGCTTAACGCTTATCCCAACAGAATTTTTAGTAAATTTTATCTGCTGCATTTCAAAAATAAAGACTTAAGACTTATCTCAAATAACAGCCTTATCTTGTTAGGTTAAGGCTTTAGTTTCCACAATTTAAGGCTTCAACTTTTATTATTTTTTTAAAATCTAATTTAGATTATTTTTAATAGTCTCCTTTAAATTTGATTTTGAAATAACACAAAGTATTATCTTTAGTTTCTTGAATGCATCTACTTTCAATAGTTTTGTCAGAATGTCTGCAACTTAATATACAAATTTACAAAATTCTAGTTTAATTTTATCATTTTTTTTACTAACTTACAAATATAATGATATTTGATGCCAATATGCTTGCTTCTTCCATGAAAAACTAGATTTTTGGCTAATGCAATAGCTAACTTATTATCACATATGATTTTTGTAAGACCTACTTGTTCATTTATTAATTTACCAAGCATCCTATGAAGCCAAACTGCTTGACATGCCACAGAAGTTGTGGCTATATACTCTGCTTCCATTGTGGAAAGCACAATGACCTGTTGTTTCTTTGATGAACATGAAAAAGATCCTTGTCCAATAAAGAAAGCACACCTAGAAGTTCTTTTTCGAGTTTCCACATCACTTGCCCAATCATTATTTGTGTATCCCACCAAACTGAAATTGTTAGAGTAGGAGTAAAAGATCCCATTATCATAGGTACCACTCACGTATCATAAAATTCATTTTGTTTCTTGCAAATGTGATTGGCGAGGTTCTTCCATGAATTAACTAATAATCCCCACACCATAGGTGATATCTGGTCTGGTGCAAGTCAAATATCTTAGACTGCTAACTAGGCTTTTGAAATATATGGGATTTATAAGTTTTATGCTTTCTTTCTTTTTTAACTCAACCGTTTTGTAACTGGTATTCAGATAGGCTTAAGTGACTCCATTTTTAGACACTCCAAAATATCATTGGCATATTTTTTTTAGGAAATAAAAATGTCATCATCAGTTTACTACACTTCAATGCCTAAAAAATAGGACATTAATCCTATGTCTGTCATCTCAAACTGGCTAGTCATTGCCTCTCTTAATTCATCAAACATCTCTTTGTAATTTCCTATAAATATCAAGTCATCAACATAAATACAAACAATAATGAGATCATCGTTAGGTTTTGACTTGATATATAAGGCATGCTTATAAGGACATTTTTGGAAATCTTGTTGCAGCAAGTATGCATCAATCGGGCTATACCATGCACAAGGTGCTTGTTTCAACCTATATAATGCCTTCTTCAATTTGTAAACTTGTTTCTCATGTCCTTTTTTCATGTAACTAGGTGGCTGCTTAACATAGACCTATTTATCAAGGAAGTCATTCAGAAATGCTGATTTCACATCCATCTAATAAATTTTCCATCAGTTTTGAGCTGCAAGTCCTATAATCATCCGAATAGAATCCATTTTAGCAACCGGTGCAAATACTTCAAAGTAGTTAATTTGAGGCTTCTGTTTGTAGTCTTTTACAACCAATCTTGCCTTCAAGAGATCCACCTAACTATTAGGCTTGTACTTTATCTTGTACACCCATTTGAATCAAATATGCTTCTTCCTAGATGGTAAAGTAGTTAGCTCTCATGTGTCATTTTTTTCTATTGAATGAATCTCATCATGCATTGCTTGAATTCATCATTCATTAGTTATTGCATCTTCATAGGAAATTGGGTCAAAATCTGTAAATAGACAAAAGTTCATAATAGTTTCATTAGTGGATATATCTTCATGATCATTATCATATGTAACCATATAGTCTTGTAAATGAGTTGGCATCACTCATGTTCATTAAGGATGCTTTGATGTCTCCAAAACTGCTATTAATGGAGAAAAATTTTTAGGGAATGAATTATCAAGTGAAGATTTTACTATTTTCATTGACTTTGGTTCATCGTCTATGATAACACCTTACTGTTGTTCATCTATTTGATTCCATGTCTATGCTTCATCTTCAATGAGTTGGACATCTTTACTTATAATCACTTCTTATGTTACAGGATTGTATAATTTGTAATCCTTGGTCACTTTACTATAGCCAATGAAAATGCACTTTTGGCTTTTATCATCTGGTTTCTTTCTTCGCTTATGCAAAATATGTCGATATGCAAAACATCTAAATATGCGCAAGAAAGAAACTTTTGGCTTATTGTTGCTCCAAGCTTCTTCTGGGGTTCTTCCAAGAACATTTTTTGTGGGACATCTATTTAATAAAAATATAGCACAGTCAACAGCTTCCACCTAAAAAGGCTTTGGCAGAGTTTTAGCTTTCAATAAGCTCTTGGCCATTTCAAAATTTGTTCTATTTTTTCTTTTAGCTATGCTATTCTGCTAAGATGTATAACTGGCAGTCAATTGATGTTGGATCCTTTGTCTTTTATAGAAATTTGAAAAATCATTTGAAGTAAACTCTCCTTCTCCATCAGATCTCAAGATTTTTATATAACAACCACTTTGTTTTTCTGTAAAAGCCTTAAATTCTTTAAATTTCTTAAAGGCCTCTGATTTTTCTTTAAGAAAATATACATGTCTTTTTAGTAAAATCATCGACAAAGGTTAAAATGTACCTTTTGTGTCCAAGTGATTTTACCTCAAATGGGCCACAAATGTCTATGTACACTAACTCCAAAGGTTGCATAGCCTTCCTAACTTTTCCAATTAGAAAGGAATCTTTATGTTGTTTTCCAAGAATACACCCTACATATTGTTGATCAAGAGCTTTAATTACTAGTAAGCATGTTACCATCCCTTTCTGAGCCAATAATTTCAACCAACAGAAGTTCAGATGACCATACCAAAGATGCCACAACCATTCTTCATCATTCAAAATCGTTGAAAAATTCATCAATGCTCCTGTTTGCAAGGTGAGAGGAAACATGCGATTCTTTGTTATATGCACTATTGTAATCATTTTGCCATTTTTGCCTTTGATTATGCAAACTCCATTCTGAATATCAATTATGTGTCCCTTTTTAGAAAACTGGCCAATACATAATAAGTTCCAATAAAGACCTAGCATAAAAAATATATCAACAATAGTAACATTTATATTGTCTTTGGATTTAATGCTGATGTCATCTCTACTCATAAAAGGAATTTTGGATTTATTCCTGAAATTTAATTTTCCAAATACAAATTTATCCAGATATGAGAAAAGCTCTTTTCTTCCACACATGTAATTACTACACCTACTATCAAGATACCATGTATCTGTATACTCCATATTTGGCTCATTTGATTTGCACGTGAGTACCAGGTTCTCTTCCACATCTGTGGTATTTACATGCTCCATTGACTTATCTGGCATCTTGGTATAACCTCATTTCAATAATGTCTATATTTTTTTGCATCTAAAACACTGAACATTAGATTTGTTACTTGCTCCATTGTGACCTACTTGATGTTTTTCAAAATTGCTATCAGTTAATTTTTCTTTGTTGGTAGAATTAGAATATCCACCTCTTCCATGTCCTTGTCCACCATGACCTCGAGTGTCTTGGTAGCTTTCATGATTTTGGTGATTTATCATACTTTGCAAAGCTTGCTCAGGACTTAAGCTTATGGCTTTTTGATTCATCCGTTGCTCATGTGAACATAACAAACACATCAACATCTCATTGACATAGTTGATGTATCTTGTGATTATTCAATTGTTACAAAAATGTAATTAAATTTTGTAGTTAAAGATTGCAGGATCTTTTCTACAACTCTAGTATCTGGAATTTCTTCACTGTTAACTCTCAATTGGTTGACTACGAACTGAACTTGCTCAAAGTAGGCTAAAATTGATTCTGAGTTGCTCATGCATAACTTGATCAAACCAGTAAATTGATTCGTAGTGTTTGTAGTCACACTTGTCTGACACGATCCTCACCTTTGTAGAATTTTTACAAAATATCCCACACCTCCTTTGCTATATTCGCACATGATATTTTTCCAAATATTAATTCCTCATCAACTTGAAAAATTGCACATAAGGCTTCTTGATCCTTCTTTCAAGTCTCTACCAGTGCAGCTTTTTAATCTTTCTCTAGTGCATCAAACTCCTTTTGGTCTTGTACTTCGGTATAGCTAGTCTCCACTAAATTCCACAAATCCTGGGATTTGAAGAATACTATCAACTAGACACTCCAGTTATCATAGTTTTTGCCATTCAATTTAGGAAGCTACAGTTTGATTGAATTTGACGCCATTTTACAATCGAGCTCTGATATCGGATATTGGAACTAAAAATCAAAAGAATAAAATAAAAAAAGAATATTTCTAGAGAAGAATATGAGAAAAGAGAAATTCTTTGATCACAAGTTTAACTCAACACACAAAGAAACCCTATTTAACTCACAAGCTTGCTAGCTTGTTTCTCTTCCTCACTTTTTGATTTCATTACAAAAACTAAAACAAGCTATATTTATAGGCAAAACTAAACTAATAAAATAAGACAAAAAATCTTTAACTTCATCCTAACAAATCAACATTATCTTCACTAAGTTTTATCTGTTGTATTCCAAAAATAAATACTTAAGGTTTATTTTAAACTCCAACCTTATTTTATTATAGTTAAGGCTTCAATTTCCACAATTTAAGGCTTTATCCTTTATTATTATTTTTTCAAAATCTAATTTAGATTATTTTCAACAGTTTAGTTGTTCCTATTTCATATCTCATCTTCAACAATATTTATATATGCTTTGATAATGATTGTGGAAAATCATCTAACGTACTTGCTGGTTTTTTGCATTTGTCATTTTTCCCTATATATAACTAAAATTTTGCTTTCAACTCAAGTTTTGTTGATTTCCTATCCAATTATTCATAGCAACATCGTTGATTTGACCAATACATGAAGGTTTATTAGATGGACAACGGTATAACTAATCAATGGGCTAGTGTCTTACTGAAAGCAAAATGGTAGCAGATTTTATGAAAAATAATGTTATGTAGGAGCATATTTATTCCCAGACTACTCAAAAGAAGGCTGAGGATCTAGAATTAATTCTTTTTTTTGTTTCTATAAATATAGCAGAAAGAAAGAGTGTTTTGCAGTCATTTTCTATATGGAACAAGGTCCAAGCTTATTAGCTGCAGGACCCTTACCCCTAATGTTCTGTGTGTCTATGCCTGAATAAATTTTTTGTGACTATATCCCTGAATAATTCTCTATGGCTGTATGATTTGATGATATTCTGCTGCTGTATGGTCGAATATGTGAAGACTGTTGTTTATAAGCATGCTTAAATTTTGAGTTGTCTTAGGTATGAGGGCGGCTAGTTAAAAAAAAGGATGCTGATCTGTTACAGGCTTTAGTATAGTATACTAGTGCATTTCTTTTTCATCTGATTTTGGCTTTAATCGGTCATTATAACGTGAAAATTAGAGTAATTAGTGCAATTCGGAATATGACAATTAATGTGTAAATTGGTGTAATTAGTGCAATTACTAGTATGACATTTTGCTAATGAACTTAATATTTAATTCTTTTATGCATTTTGTACAACTATGTTTAAGTTACTTCACAATCTTCTCAAAGTCAAAATTTATTCATGAAAACAAGAAGATTTTTAGGTGGATTTTTTAATCTTAAACTTATGCAGATATATATAAAAAATAATTTTATGGTTTTAAGAAATTAGGATATTTAGATTTAAATTTATAATATATAAGATAATCTATATTTCAAAATTTTTTTATTTAATAAAATGCGTTCCTGATTTATTATATCAATTTATTATTTTAGTTTAATTATTATATAATTATAATTATAATTTTATTATTTTAATTATTATTATATCATTTTAGTACAAAAATATGGATCACTTGAGATATAAAAAATTGATAAAAAAAATTATAAAAAAAATTAAAGAAACATTGTGAAAGCTTTAGGGACAATGTTATTAGGGACAATTTTAAGTGCCTCCATATTTTACAAAAAATATTTAATTTCAAAAATAATTAAAATCATCTTTATCTTCTAAAAAAATTTGAAAAAAAACTTTAAAGTAGTTTGGAATTTAAAAAAAATTTAGAGACAGTTCACAACTGCCTCCATTTTACAAAAAATAAAATTAAAAAAATGTTAGAAATGATTTGAAACTGCCTCCATTTAAAAAAAAAAATTAAGAAAAGTTAAAGACAGTTAAATTGTTTCTAAATGAAATGTAACTAAATATCAGTATTTAATAACATTCCAAAGATTATGTGAACTACAGTTAAAAATATTAAAACAAATTAAACCACTTTTAAATATAGGTAATAATTGCATTTTAATTAATGCCATTTTTTGTAGTAGGTGTATTTGATAAATAACTAACGCATATATTACTACAGGGATAATTAGCATAAATTGATACGGTATTGAAAATGAGATTCTTTATTAGCATTCATAACCTAAATTGAACAACGGTTTACAAATTTAAATGAAACTTAAATACACAAATAAAGAATATTTCCCAATAATATTTGTTCATAAGCCAAATTACATGTTTTAAATAAAACCGAAATAACTAGCAACATTTATAACAAATATTTGTCAATTATTACAGATAAGACAAGAAAATATTTTCTGAAAGAAGTTCTTGGATTCTTTTGGTGTAGATGGCTTATTTGCACATTCCACAATTTCAGATCCATCAGCTCCACTTTGTTTGGCTTTCTCACACTCATTCAAGAAAGTCTTGAATGCATTTTCAACATATTTAACTGCATCTGAAACAACTATATTTTCTACTAACTTGTGTGGGTAGATATTCTTTTTGTGATCTCCATTGAGGGTTGCTGCCATTTGCACCAATTCTTGTTGAAACTGACTCAGCTTTGCCTGTTCATGTGCTGGAGCCTCTCTTAGTTTCACTGGTTCTTCTAAAGTCACTGCAATAGAATGGTTACAGAAAAAAACATTATTTTCTCTAATCTAATATGAGAGTTTTATCTTGGTGTATACTGTAATTTTTTAAAATGACAACATTTATGATTTTTATTTAAAATTTATGTAAAATATTATTTTTAAACAAAAATTATAACTTTGGACGATAATACTATACAACATGGGGAGAATATCAAGTGAGAGCATTGGTGTAAATAAGAGTGAAATAAGTAATAATAACTATTATATACTGTATTAATATTTAAGATTAAAATATAAATTAAAGTAATATAAATTTTTTAAACGATCACGTCATTTCAATTGATAATGTTTAATTCTGATTATCAGTAGAAAGTAAATAATTATAATTTGCTGCACTAATATTTTTTATTTTATAAACCTCTAATGCAAAATGTATGCTAAGTTTTACAATTTTGTCCATAAAATTTGCAATATTCATACATTTATGAAATTCGCAAGAAAATTATAAAAATTACAGAGAGATCAATTGTAACTATTTTCAAGACAACTTAAAATTAGGTATGCATATGTTCCTTGTTCCTTTAGACATACATGGAAAGCATTATCCTCTTACATATAAAACCCATTTTATGGAAAGCACTGCTAGACTTTCATTGTCTTTTTTTTTTTTTCCAAATGTAAATTATCCCTTCAACTTTAAAATAATTATATTTAATATTCATAAACTATTAATTATTGTAATCAACCCTTTTTAATTTTAGATAAATTAAAAATTACACCTGTATAATGTTTTTTCACATAATTTTAGGAGAAATTTAAATACCATGTTATACTGATATGAAGATAAAAATGTAAGGATTAGAGTAGTAGGCTTTCCTCCTCGCACGAGATATATAAACTATGCCAAAATGATCAAAATATTATAAAAATAGAAAAAAAATAAAAAAATAATATACAAATCAAATCACTCCCAAATTTGAACCACAAGACTTTCACAGTATATTTGATTTTTCTAGAAAATTTTGTGTCAAATTGAATATATTTTTTCCTTAAAATCATTCACAAAATTAATATTAGATATTAAATACAATATCATAAAATTAAAGGGCTTGATTTCAAAAATTAATAGTTTGTAAATGTTAAATGCAATTATCCAAAGTTGAAACGGAATAACTTATCTTTTTTTTTTCACAAATTATTTTTATATTTATGATGTAATCTTATTTCATTTATTAGATAACTTCACTTGCTGCTAATTGAATGAAAGGAATGTGAGAATTTACCATTTAATTTTATATATATATATATATATATATCCATTTCCTATTATTATGTGAGATGATCGTGATGAGATATATATATATATATATAATGAAGCTAGAAATTAATTAAGATGTGTAATTAAATACCTGGGCAATCAGTTCGTGGGGTGGTTCGTGTCAGAAGACCCTCAAATGTTCCAGCCCATGCATCACGCTTTGTCAGAAACTCAGGCAGATTGAATACCTTCTTCACTGTTGCTGGTGTTGATGAATGCTCATACTGTGATGTTGATTGTGGTCCAGAAGGTTCATGCAAAACTACAAACATGTAATTGGTAATTAGTAACATTAAGCTTTTCTAAGCAAAGGTATAATTAATCTGAATGAATTGTTAATCCAGATTGACTTTGAAAGAAAGTTATAATTTTGATTGAGTCATGTCTACAAGGAATATGACTTTGTAATAAACAAATTTGGCCCACGAAATGATAACGATACAATCTGTCCTCGTCATATCATATTTTTCATTCTTACTCTTAGAAAAATTAAAATTTTATTATAAATTTTATATCTTCTATTACAGATTGTGATATTTTCACATTTAATTTTATATTTTCTATTACAGATTGTGTTTCTTTTGTCTGTTTGTCCTGGTTGATACGTTGAAACAACATTTCAAAGAACAGTGTTAGTACCAGTTCCTTCTCCTACAACTCCACAGCTAAAACAATTTTTAATCTGTTTCAAAATAGGTCAATTAAATTTAACTGAAGTTATATCATATATGCAGCTATAAAATGATTATAGGAGATCTAGATAATTATATAAATAAAATTAACTTATGGATTAATTAAATCCATTCAAATCTTATTATGTATGCAATGTTGAAAACATTTGTAAATGATAATCGTATACTTATTCATTTAGGCATAAAACTTACCTGTGCCTGGCTCTATCCATGGAGAAATAAATATGGCCGGAACCCTAACACCAAGACGATTAAACTTGAACTTGTATGGCTCAGGACCTACAATGTCGTCCGGACTAGGAACTCCGGTCACTGGAGTCGGCACATGATCGTAAAATCCGCCGTGCTCGTCGTATATAATCACAAACAAGATTTCATTCCACTGTGGACTTGCTCTTAGTGCTTCATACACTTGTTTTATGAATTTTTGTCCTTCTGAGACATCATGGGATGGATGATCATCATTCGCAGGTATTAATAATAAATCCCAAAATCTTTGTTCAATCACTACGTAATTTGGCAATTTCCCTTCCTCACAGTGCTTCTTGAAATCTAAATCAAACAGATGGAAGTTGTCTATGTGTTTCAATTTCCTGAGACTCCTGCAAGTGATGAAACAATAAAGTTGTCAAATGAAAATGGTTTATTAAATCTTAATCATAATTTCAAATTTCAGACCGCACGCGTTGCTGCTGCAATATTGCGGTGAATTATATATAGCTCCTTAGAAATAAAATCATGGATTTTGAGATGAAGATGGTAAACATACAAATTATAAGTTTTTGAGACCTAGAATAGAAAAACAAAATGCTGTGAATGGAAAGAAGAACTTGAAGGAAACAAAAGAGGAAATTTCGTCAAGGTACAGCATATTGCTCATACGTCACTACTTTCTTGTACTATTGATTACTACAAAGAAATAGTTAGATTGCAGGTTTTGTGTATAAGTAGCATAATCTTAAACATTTTTTCTTGTTTGAATGGTACATTTTAATGTCATCTAAGGTGATATGATAAAAGTTAGTAGATTTGTGCTTTAATCTTGAAATGCTTGATTTAATGATAAAATTTTGGTTTTGCCACTTTTATAACAAGGATAATATCTTGATTTATCACATTATTTTTTTTACATATAATTTTTATATTATATAATTAATAAAAATTAAATTAAAGATATAAAATTTTAATTAAATATTAAATTTGGAGTTCAAAATTATGTGGTAAGCCAACATATTAAAAATGAACTTAATTAAATAAAATTGTTATTACAAGATTTTAAATAGTTTAAAATTTTAGTTCTAAATTTTTAAAATTCACGAGAACAAAATTTAATAAATTCAAAATTGAAATGAATATTTTATATTTTCTACTAAATATAAATTGTGTTTAATAATATATATCATATGGCAATCTTAGCTGTGGGGATACTAATTAATACCGTATTTAATGTTGAACTAACGATTAATATTAAACACATATAAAATTGATATGCATGTGATCATTCAACAACTGCGTACTAATAATTAGAACTGAGTGCATATTTTATGATTAGGTCTTGGAATCTTCAAACGACAAACAATAACACCCAAGTAGCCAATTATTTTACCACATATTTAAGTTTCAACGAAGCCTTCAAAGCTGAACCAATGACATAAAAAAACAAGCCGATTGTATAAGAATTTAATAAGGTAAATTAATTTAACACTATAACCTATTTATATATTATTATGTAATTAAAAATTGTCAAAATTATTTTATTTTCATTAAAAAAAACTTAGTTTAACTTTTTTTAATAACATAATATTTTCTATTTACTCATGAAAAAATTTTACACTGAAGGATCAAATTTAAACTCCCATATGACTTTATCAGCTTAATTTCTAAACTTGGCATTTCCGAAAGTAATACGCCAACTAAATTCGAAAGACAATATATGGATTAAACCACTTCCATGACCCTTACCTATTCTCTCCTCTCTTAATTAAACAGAAGGCATTCTCATAATTCATTCAACCATAGAAAAAAAAATCAGAATATTATTATTATTATTATTATTATTATTAGGCCTAGTTTGACATAGCATATAAGATTTGTTAGTATAGGATAAATTATATAGTAAGAAATTATGTTATATTTGAGACTTTCAAATAAATTGTATAACTTATTTAAAAATCTCCTTCTATATATTAAATTTTATAGACCATTATCCACTCTATAGGAAAGAGAATAAGGACATAGAATTGATAAGATATATTTTAAATTATTAAAATTAAAAAATTATTTTATATCCTCATAATTCTTTCTTTGGTTAAGGTAAATATTAAATTATTAAAATTATAATAATTTTTTATGCACTCTCTCTTTCTCTTTCTTATTTTATAATTTTTTAAAAGATTTTACACATGATATTTGTTAAATTTTATATGTTTGAATTGATTTATTATAAATTTTTACTACTACATTATACACATATACATATGTGTATATATTAGTGAATCATGCTATATTATTTTGCTATCATAGTGTAAATCTTTAATTTATGTTATCGTGCTTTTAAAAAAGAAATATTAATCATTGAAGAATATTTTGATTTAAGTATATACTCCAAATTCATTTAAGACAATTTTATTGACTATTAATATCTAAGAGTATTTTTATCAAATTAGTTATTTTTTAAATTAACCTATACATTCTTATACAATATGACAACCCCAAAAAAAAAAAAGATAAGATAATTTTATTCGATTCTTTATCTTATACAAAAATAAACTAAACATAATATAATATAGTAACTTATCTTATACACATGCTATACTATATTATACAATAATTCTTATATCATACTATATGTTAAATGAGACCTTGGAGTATTAATAAACCCATTCCATTACACACATGATCAACTCACATTTACACAACAAAACAGTCCTAATTGAGTTTTGGGTTCTACTTACTTTGTGTGTGAATATAAATTAAGTGTAGATATAAGGAGGTGAATTCATCATCATCATATGTAACATTATTTTTACTCTCTCACTCACATATTTTCACAGAAAAAAATTAAATTTCACTCTAACCCTATTTTAAGATCCACTATCTATTAAAAAAAACGCTAAACTCACGTCCACTTTAGATATGGATTAAGTGTTTTGATATTCTAAATTGACATGAAACCATTACCAGGATCCATATGATCTGGGAAAACGCGCACAATGTGTATCCCTTTCAATTTTTTCAGGTGTTCTTGAAGGATTCTCAATACACATTAGTGTTTACAATAATATTATTTCTATTTTCTCGTAGGAAAAAAAAATCAAGTCCTACTTTAATTTTACTTTATCCTCGATGAGAGAATGTACTAAATCCATGTCCTATCTCAAGGTGGGCTAAGCAGTCATTCTGCAGCACTCGTAGATAAAGTATGGGAGAGGCCAATCAATCACAATAAGAAAGGAAAAATGCAGTCAATCATAAGAAGAAAGGAAAAAAGCAGCCATTCTGCAGCACTCAAACTTAAAGTATAGGGGGCCAATCAATCACAATAAGAAAGGAAAAAGCAGTCATTCTGCTGCACTCGAAGATAAAGTATCCAAGGCCAATCAATCACAATAAGAAAGGAAAAACACAAATTTTTATGATAAATTAATGTCTTGTAAACATTCAAATACAAAATATAATTACACAATTATCCTAATTTTTTCAATTTAAATATTTGTAATCTCAGAGACATTAATTCTTACACTTTGCTTGGATAAAGGAAAGGAAAGGAAAATAAGGGAAAAGAAAGGAAGATAAAAGAAATGGAAGATGATTTTTCACTGATTGGTTAGGTGAAAATAGAGAGAAAAGGAAGTGGAATGAAATATAATAAAAAATAATTTAAAAAATAAGAATAATAATATAAAATTATAAGATTATATAATAC
>JANHAO010019415.1:0-13238 GCA_026873985.1 Saraca asoca
ATCACAGTTTCGACACTAGGATTTTCTTAATAAATTAAAAATAATAAGAAGACATAGAAATACATTATCTACAGTTCACATTTTTTACCAATTGATTCATCATTATCATTATCATTATCATTATCATTATTATTATTATTATTATTATTATTATTACAAGTCAACAACTATAAAAAAAAAGTTCTCTTTTTTTCTTTTTTTTATCTTTTATATGACCTTACAAATCTTATATTCTTCGCAAGAATAAATATATATTTTATTAGCTACGAAGAAAAAAAAAACTGAGGAATTAGTTTTGACAGGTGGGGTCATAAAGTTGTGTACCCACAGGCAAACAGATCTATAACACATTCTTTGTTGATTTACTATATAATATGATCTAACCTTATAATTGAATCATTAAAAAAAACCCAAAGTGCTTAGCTGCAAAACTATCTAGAATTTGGAACAGTGTAAATGCCGCAATCACCTCTAATGACAGCACATGGGTGTGCTTCCTCCATAATATCCCTTGTAATTAATTAATTAATTAACTAATATTCATCTAGGCTAGCTAGCTTCTTGTTTCATAAGCTAGCCACTGAAACCAAAATTTTCAAATGTATATTATTAATTAAATAAACTAGATATGCATCCGCAATAATTTAATATTTAATAAATTAATTCATATTCATTAATATAAAAGGCATGGTGTATAACGGAAGACTCATACAATAATATTAAATCAATTAATATACATGGAAAAAATCAATTTTATTAAAGTGGTAAACAAGTACATATATAAAATATTAGTCTTCTCATTGGATAATAATATTAGAAAATGATTTTTCAATTCGGGATATGTTAAATCCGGAGATAAAAGATGGAAAAGTGAAAAACAGTATTATTTGTTCATTTAAATGAATTATCAAAAGTTACTCAGGGTCGGTTTGTTATTTTAAGGGATGTATTTTTCTAAGAAAATATATTTTTATGAATAAATTTATTTTTTATTGTTTGAACAACATATGAGAAATTTTTTTTTTTTATTGGTGCATAAAGGTAAATTGTTTTCTTTTATAGAAAAATATCATTATATATACAATCTTCATCTTTGAAGTTAAGATATATAATAATCATTTTATTATTAAAATATTTTTATCACATAAGTTAACAAATATTTATTGGTAAAAATAAAATATATATATATTTTGTATTTAAAACAAAAAAATATTTAAAACTTTTTTTTTTTTTTCATTCACTTTCATCATTTTCTTATAAAGTTAATTCATATTTAAAGTTATAATTGCTAATTATATTTATCAACTTTTTTAATTATTTAAATATTTTTAATATAATTTTAATATAATTATTGAATATAGAAATAGAATGAGAGGATGGAGAGCAAGTAAAAAACTATTTGACCTGAACTTAGGACACTGGAGAAATCTCCGTATCATGCATTAGATAAATTCGAACACCAGCATACCAATGAACAATGTTAGAGAGTGGTGAGAAAGCCTTGTCAAATTTTAAAAGCAAGTAGATTTGATAAATACGAAGGAACTAAGAGATTTTAAGTTATGCTCATTGCATCTAATTGTTTGTACTACATTAATTAAAAGATAAATATACCGTTTTTTATTACACATTACTCTCATCTCTTTTTAATTTAAGAGAGGTTCTTAGTTGTGATCACTGCATTTAGGTTACAATTATTGTGATAATGTATTTATGTAAATTAAGAGAATGATGTGTTTATCTCTTTGTCTGTTTAGTACAAAAAAATCGTTTAGTTGATAGACAGATGTGTGAGAAGTATAATTTTCTAAGAAGTAATAGATAAGTATGTTATTTAATTGATCATTAATTAGAAAAATAAAGAAAATATAATTTTTCAAAAAGTTTTACTTCCCACAAAATATGAAAAGTTGTTTATTTACTTTCTTTTAGATAAGAACTTTTAATTGTTATTGTCAATCATACAACTTTGAGCATGGTTTACAAGGAAATTTACTTCTCAAAAAATTTAACTTTTATTGAGAACTTACTTTTTATGAATCTTTTAAGTGCATTTAATATAATTAAAAATCTCTCCTCTATTTAATGATATACCTATTTTCTGATATAAAGTTATTGCATATAACTTAAATGTGCCGAATGCAACTAAACGTCTCTCGGCGAAACTTTCTTCTGCAAAGGAGAGCGAAACTAATTTTATGTATTAATGATAATAATTAAAGCAGTTGAAAAAAATGAGAAATTATAATTGTAGTCAAAATACTTAGATTTTATTTTTAAAGAATGAAGTTATTCATTGAGGTTAAATTTAATCTATTAGATATATCAATATAAAACATTTTACACTATCACTTAATAAAAATGAATTATGTGATTAAAAAATAAAAATAAATAAAAAATTTATCAACATTAATAGGATTTTATTGATTATTTAATAACTAGACCGATATTTCAGGCAAAAAAAGTAGGTGAGTGGGGCTCAATAGATTGGGTAAGATGTTAATTTACAAAGTGGTCATTTACTTGGAGACAAATGCAGCTTATTGCTCTTGTATATAAAAGTGAAAATTCTTATGTATTTAAGATAACATTGAAATAGTGTGATTGCTTCTTAGATTTGACATGGCATATCAAAAAGTATTCATTTCCCTGTTGTTAGTTTACAACATCCCAAAAGAGGATGCCAGTGCAAAACAGATAGTAATTTATGAAGTAGCAAGATGCGTAAGGCCTTTTAAAAGTATTTTCAAGCGTTTTTTTATTTTATTATTTTTTTTTAAATAATTTTTTAAAAATAATTCTAAAAACTATTTTTTAACTATTTTTTTTAGAATAAAAAAATAAGAAATTTATTTGAATGTAAATTTTGAGAATAAGTATTTTCTTTATTTTTGAAGAAAATTAAAATATATTTAATATTATTTACAATTTTACCATTAATAAAAACAGGTGTTTTCCTTATTTTTAAAAAAATCTGAAAATAATTTTGCATAAAAATAAGGAAAATATCTAAATAATGTTTTCTAAACACTGTTTTTTCAATTACACTTTTACAAAATAATTTTTTAAAAATAACTTTTGAAAACAGTTTGCTAAACAAATCTTTTTATTTTTATAAAAAAAATAAAAAAATTATTTTCCAAAATAAAAAAACAGCTGCCAAAGAGGCCCATAACGTCCTGAATTGCAATTCTTGCTACAACAATGCTTTAAGATTGAGTTCATATGGAGCATTGAGTTTCCTCAATCAACCTTCTCCTGCTTGTTGCTTGTCTTCATTTTGTTGTTCACATTTGGGGGCAGTATTGTCATCCTCATCAATATTATCACTGCTTCTTTTCACAGCAGTGAAATTGTTTGAGGACCCCAACTCTAAATAAACAAACAATTCCATTTTCTAAATAACAACTATATGCAAGTAGCTATAAATTAAAAGACATAAAATAAACAACGAATTTGATTTTCCAAAACAATATTTTTTCATCTATTCATTCATTTATTTATTTATTTTATCCAACATCACTAAGTATGAGTTATTCTCAAAACATGGAAAACTATAAATATAAAAGAAGCTATCATATACCATCTTCAAAATATTGTGACTCAACTTAAAAAAGGAAAAATCAAAGGCTCACATCGGTTTCCAAGTATGTCAACCTCTACATGAATTAAGCTTTAAATTGAAAAATACCAAGAATACATTACTGACTAACTTGACCAAAAAATACAAATCAAATTGAAATTTATTTTTATGATTTGATTGCAGAAAAATAAGCTGGTATATCATGCCAGGGAAACTAGATATTCAAATGCAGTAGTCTATTTACTCTCAGCCTTGGAGGCGTCAAGTTTGGGGATAGTACTTACGATAGTGATGGCACCACCAAATTGTCAGGAATGGTCGAGGGGGTCAGAAGCCAACAAACGTTATGAAAGATGAGAAACCTCTTATTACCTCCATTATTTACAACCGCAAACATGGTTCTAGAAAGCACACTGAAAAGCACATAGAAAAGCAAGAGCTTATTTTAAAATACACTACCTTTTATATTAGAGCTTCAAAGGCACAAAGAGTGTAAAAAGGTAAGGCATTAAACAGTTCGGTTATCTAAGCCCTCTAACTATCCATAATAGGAGTTACTTAAGGGAATGCTTAACTTAAGCAACTCCCTTTTAAGCAACTCTCCCATTATGAAGCAACTCCTAAGGTATGAGTCAACATTTAAGCAACTGCATTTTTCTTAAGCAACTGCATCTTAAGAAAAAAGTGGGTCCAGTTGTGAGATAAGTTAAAAGAAGTTAGATAAATTATGGGGTCCATTTAAGAAACTTGATAGAATTGCACCATTGTGGGATAAAATAGCTTGAGTTGCTTAAAGGAGTGCAAAATAATGTGATAGTGTGGGACCCAATAAAAAATTAATAAATAATACTTAAACAACTTACAATGGGAATAGTCTAACACACACAAATAGCCATAGCTGGGCAGTACAAGAGCTTATTCTCATTTTCTGTATCAGGCTTTATTGTCTCTCTCGAGGTTGCACTGAAAAGAATACGTCTCATGTGAATACAATTCAGCTTCTGAAATGAAGCTTCATCAGTTTTTATGTCATGTATGATCATAAAAAGTAATCTCAATTTAAAAAAAAACATAACAAAAAAAAATTCAAACCAAAATTTAAATAAAAACATACCAAAAGAATTTCAATTTAAATAGAAACATAACAAAAAAATTTCAACCTCAGAAACATAACAATAGGTATAGATATGAGAATGTATGAATGGATAATAATCTAAAATCTCTCATGTATGATGAGTATATCAAAATTTAAATCATTAGTTATATGGTTTCACTCATAGTAATTAATCATATGTGAAAGCATTAATGGTAGTTGTATTTTGGAAGATAAAGAGTAAAGTACTACTGTTTAGTGTGGCTCACTCTCCATATAATACTTGCTTTATCATACATATTTTTAAAGCACTTTCAAGTCATAAGATTAAACCATTATTAGGAAGTAGCAACCTCCACCAGGATGTATGAAACCAAAACTCAAATTGGTTTATACTTAAAAAATTGAGTTACTTATAGCAGAGCAGTCAACTAATTGTCGTTAAAACTCGGAAATAATAAAAAAATAAATAAATAACATTGGTTGGTTTACCAAAATGCCCTCGGAAGTCCGTCAAACACTAAGGTGTCGTTACATGGATTGGAGAAAAAGAGCATGTGGGACTGAACCGCTTTTGTCTTGGCCTGCACCAGAAAACATCCAAGATTCAGTTCATATTTTAATGCAAAAGTATAGGGCTAAACTCGTCATTGAAGCACACGGTCCGATTAAAGAGGGACACGTGAATGGCATATTCGCTATTCTACGTCAAATCTCAGTGCTTTTTCGTAAGTAGGCATGCATATAAGGCCATGGCCATCCCCTCTTTTCTGCAACATGCCTTTTTTCTTCCCCCCCCCCTCTCTCTCTCTCTCTGTGTAAACTGTGGAGTTTCTAGTTTGACAGCCCAGAATGGGAAGGCTTGCCTTTCTTTCGGTGTTCTTGCTTGCCACCTTCCATGTCGCCTTCTCCTTTTTAGATGGTAAGCTATAAATGTATGCATATACTGATGACATACAGTACACAGTCACAAACCCAGTTTCAATGGCTTCAAACTTGACCATCTCATGTTTTTCAAGGATGCGATGACTTGTGAAGCAGTTGGATGTTCCAAATGGGTGAATCTGCAATTAATTACTTTGCACTTGATTGACATTAAAACTTTTTTTTTTTTTTTTGCTGTCTTTCTGTCTAGCTTTCATAAATCTTTTTATTTTGGGTCCACATTCTTAAAGATTTGCAGGCTGTTATGAAACTTCACATGGGCTTGTATGTTAATGGATACTCATGTCCACAGAGTTTCATCAAACTTTTCAGAGCTCTTGCCACAAATAGCACTGGTCAATTTTGTCTTTGTCCTAGCGCTAATGTCTGTTTCAGCACAATTTTTCTACTAAAAAAAATTACTAGAATTAATCTACTGCTAATTAATAATTAATTCTTGCATGAATGCAGGACTAGTTGCAAATGGGAATTTTGAGCTGGGCCCAAAGAAATCAGACCTGAACGGCACGGTGGCGATAGGCCGGCACGCCTTGCCGCAATGGGAGATCTCGGGCTTCGTTGAGTACATAAAATCAGGGCAGAAACAAGGTGACATGTTGCTGATAGTACCAGAGGGAGCTTTTGCAGTTAGGCTTGGAAATGAGGCTTCCATTAAGCAAAGAATAAAGGTGATTAAGGGAATGTACTATTCCATAACATTTGTGGCAGCACGCACATGTGCACAAGAGGAAAGACTCAACATTTCTGTGGCCCCAGATTCTGGAGTTTTACCAATGCAAACATTGTACAGCAGCAATGGCTGGGATGCATACGCTTGGGCATTCCAAGCAGATTATCCTCAAGTGGACTTGGTGATCCATAACCCTGGTGTTGAGGATGACCCTGCCTGTGGGCCTCTCATTGATTCTGTTGCATTGAGGGCACTTTACCCTCCTAGACCTACAAACAGTAAGTTTATTTTTTTAAGCCCAATGAATTAATATTCGTTTTTTTTTTCTAAGTCGGTCTAAGCAGATATATATGACTATTCATAAAAAATTGATCTTGTTTTTCGGTTTTCATTAAATTTGAACTCAAAATAATAAAAAAAATATAATTTATCCACTTGTAATATAGTTAAAGTTTATTTTATTAATATCTGATTCAAAATATTAAAATTCACCTATTTATATGATTTATTTTATTAATACTTTGATTAGCATTTGATTTACTTCATTGTCGTCAACAATTTTTTCATAAAAGACAAATGAAATTTTACACATTTTTATTATATAATCTTTTTACGCTCATTAAAAATATAAAATTAAAGTTAACAAATAAAATTATAATGAGTAACTTTTATGAATAGATTATTTAATATGTAAAGTAACTTTTTAGGTTATAATTAAAATTTAAAGATATGTTATGAAATTTATTATTCAAATAATCATAACTCAATTAATTTTGTATTTTTAATGAAAAATGAAAAAAATCACGTGATAAAAGTATATAAATTTTACCTTTTAATTAAAAATAATTGAGGTGAAGAAAGTGCTAATAACATAAATTATAAATAAATTAATTTTGACAAATTATAGGTAAACAAAATAAATTTAAGTCATAATACAAGAGGATAAGCTTTTTTTTCTCCATGATAAAAAAAAAACAAAATCCTTTCTATTTGAATTAATATTTGGATCTTTCTTGCATCATCACATTAATCATTTTATGTGGTCCTAGAACTCTAGTGGGTGTTTTGTTTTTCAAACTATTCTTGAGTTCAATGTCCAATGTTCATACTTAGGTGGGTAAGGTTGGCAGAGTGATATTTATGTAACTCAATAATACATGCATTTAAGTTATGTCTGACTCCAGAATAGAAATCTGACAATTTGTTTTTCCTGCTTACCTTATTACAAAGGGAGTGGAGTTTAAGAGGTTAATAGCCATTGCGTGAGAAAATGGAAATGGCTTTGACTTTCCTGTAATACTATTCTGAGAACAGTAAGTTATGTCAGTAATTTTATAAATTTTCGTATAAAATGGCAATTGAAAGAAAAGCATACAGTCACTTTAATGGCTACAATTGAATTGATTAATGAATGTGAAATTCCATGAAAATACAGAGAACATACTGAAGAATGGTGATTTCGAGGAAGGACCATATGTATTGCCCAACACATCATGGGGAGTCCTCATCCCACCAAACATCGAAGACGACCACTCTCCGTTACCAGGATGGATGGTGGAATCCTTGAAGGCCGTGAAATACATAGACTCCGACCACTTCTCAGTCCCCCAAGGGAGGAGAGCCATCGAGCTGCTGGCCGGAAAAGAAAGCGCCATCGCACAAGTGGTCAGAACCATTCCCGGAAAAACCTACGTGCTCACATTCGCCGTCGGAGATGCAAACAATTCATGCGCAGGCTCAATGATTGTCGAAGCATTTGCAGGCAAAGACACTATCAAAGTGCCTTATGAATCCAAAGGCAAAGGCGGATTTAAGCGTGCTGCTCTCAAGTTTGTGGCTGTGGGAAGCAGAACCCGTGTCATGTTCTTGAGCACCTTCTACACCATGAGAAGGGATGATTACTCTTCGCTTTGTGGGCCTGTGGTTGATGATGTTAAGTTGCTTAGTCTTCGGAAACCATAGAGAGATTGATTTATCATATTAGTAATGTTAAATTATACTTTTGAATCTTTTATTAGGGAAGCAAGAGATTTCTTCTTGTCATTTTTACTTTGTATGTGCTAAATAAGATTATATAACTATACTAAATTATGTTAGTGTGGTTTAATGTAATTTGTCCATGGAAGAAATAGAAATAAGTTTGAATTTACAGAAATTTTTAAATGTATTTATTATAACAAAAAAAAGGATTAAAATTGAGAAGAATAAATGTGATCAAGATTAGATAAGGATAATTGATGATCAGTTTATAATTTCTCAAAATAACTTTTATTCTTGTAAAAATTACTAATTCAAATGGTTATTTATAATGAATAAATGCAATGAAATTTGAAGGCAATAGTCCAAGTAAGAAATAGCGAATGAGCTTGGGCCTGATCATATATCCACAAGAGGCGGAACACAATAAATCCAAAACCACTTAACTTTGCACTGGATAGATGCAATTCGATTTTGTAATCAACAGATGCAACATAAGAAATGATATTTTTAAAACGGGCCGGGCGAGCCCAGTTGATTCAGATTTTTCATTTTTTGGGTCAAAGTTGATTAAGATTCAAATGTGTGAAGGCGATGCTATGATTAATCCAACGGTGGGGATATCAGCGTCTGGTTAACGCCAATCTAGGGCTCTCTCCCAAACTCCAAACCCTTTCAAAATATAAACCCTCGTAGTGTCCCAAACTTCCACTTTTCTATCATTTTCCGCAACTCAAGACTCCTAAGCTGTTCATTTCAGTAAAATGGTATGCATGTCTCTTCTCTCATTGATTTTTCGAGCATTTTGTTTTGTACTTTAGGTTTTCATTCAGATGTGTGTTTGCTTGAGATTGAATGGTTTGTTCCCTCTTTTGTTGCAGGCTTTGCCGAATCAGCAAACCGTCGATTATCCTAGCTTCAAGCTCGTAATTGTCGGAGACGGTGGAACAGGTTTGTTTAATTTCTCTGCTGTTTTTTTCCTTTTTAACGATCTATATGGTTGATTGTCATTTCGGGCTTCGAGTCGGAGCTGGATTTTCAATTAAGAATAGTGATACAGTACTATAGTGGTTTATAAGATCACAGCTAACTTCTGAAAACACATATATATCTCCATCAATGAATTAATTTTGAAAGCCTGTTTTACAACCTGGAGATTAGATATGTTAACGACGAACCTCCTTTTATGGTAGCTTCTGCGGTATATGTTGGCTGTTCATTGTGATTCTATCTGTATATAACCTTTTGTTTGATTGAATTTGTGTTGCAGGAAAGACAACCTTTGTGAAAAGGCATCTTACTGGGGAGTTTGAGAAGAAATATGAACGTAGGATTAATACTTATATTTTAAGCAAGAGTGTTCTGGTTTGTATCATTTTTTCTTGAACTCTATCTGATGGTCTTGTGCATACAGCAACCATTGGTGTGGAAGTCCACCCATTGGATTTCTTCACCAATTGCGGGAAGATTCGATTCTACTGCTGGGATACAGCTGGACAAGAGAAATTTGGTGGCCTAAGAGATGGATATTAGTAGGTGTTTTTAACAGTCATGTTATGTAATGTGGAATGTGTCATCCCATCTAGTGTGCATTATAGCTTGCAGTATATATGTGAAACTGTGTTTGTGTTTGCCATTATAAAATATTGAGGGCTCCACTGGTTGCATTTTTATTGTTGTAGCTTTCACTAATGCATATCTGTTTGGGCAGGAATGTTAATCACGTTTATCTGTGTGTAGTTTCATATTTAGACCGTTTGGATGAATGCTGTATGTAATAGTGCATCTCATGTAGTTTTTTGCAGATGATCTTGGCGTCATCTTGTTAGTCTGTTTCTATCATGTAAGAGCATAACGTTCAATATTTTAACTTGTACCAGTTAAATCAACAGGTTTGCATCTGTATGTATATTTTGCTTATAAATGTGTGAAGCAACTATTACCTTCTCTCTTTTGGTATGATTATGTTTCTTCTTACTCCATTTATACTGTATTCACCATGTTCTGTATTGCAGTATTCATGGGCAATGCGCAATAATCATGTTTGATGTCACTGCTCGGCTGACATACAAAAATGTGCCAACCTGGCACCGTGATCTTTGCCGGTGTGTGAATCACCTTTAAAACCTTATTTTCTGGATCCTATAACCCAGTGTCAAGTTGTTTATACTATCTCATCTCATGGGCTCTCTCTATACATGCAATTTTCAGGGTCTGTGAAAACATTCCAATTGTTCTTTGCGGTAACAAGGTTGATGTGAAGAACAGACAGGTGAAGGCAAAGCAAGTTACCTTCCACAGGAAGAAGAATTTGCAGTATTATGAGATATCAGCTAAGAGCAACTATAACTTCGAGAAGCCTTTCTTGTACCTTGCCAGGAAACTTGCAGGGTATATACGGCTGCTTTCTAATGCTGACCAACACTTAAAATCCCAATTAAAATTTGGAAAGTGCATGTTTATCTAATGTTTTTCTTCTGATATTGCAGTGACCCTAATCTGCACTTTGTAGAATCACCTGCCTTGGCTCCACCAGAGGTTCAAATTGATTTAGCTGCACAACAACAGTAAGCTCTCTCTCTCTCCCTCTCCCTCTCTTCCCTTTCTGAAGATTTATACCTGTTACTGAAGCTGGCTTGCCCAAAACTATTTGTGGAAAAGCAAAGCTCAACTGTATTGAATCTGTATGAAGGTAGACGACATGTTAAGTTCCATGAAGGAACACTATTGAATCTGTCAATTGTGCTGGTTATTGGGTTTAGAGTGCTCTTTGATCCTTAATTATAAAATATGTCCATTATATACTGACCATGGTAGTCTTAGCATTATAGAATATTCCCCTCTAGTTCCATTTGAAATGGCTTTTTATGATGATTCCGTGTGGTATCTAAGCATGTTTCTTTATTGGTGACTTTTGCAGGCATGAGGCTGAGCTTGCCCAAGCTGCTAATCAGCCCCTTCCAGATGATGATGATGACGCATTTGAGTAATCCAGCCATTTTTATGAGCGTACTCAGAGGTGTTCCCCTGCTTATATGTGGACCATTTTCCAGAGTTGCTGATATTTGCGTATGCTAAGATATATGTTTCGGGTTGTATCATTGACACAGAGAATGTGGATTTTTGAGCATGTGAAATTTCATCGTTTGGATTGTTTTGCTTGAATTGTTTTGCATTTTATGGCTACTCTCTGCCTCCCATTTCATGGCATTGAAAGAACCCAAGTCAGTTTTAAGCTTTTGCCCTGCTGTGTATTCAAATGATGGGGAGGGGTCGACTCTGTTAGGCTAATATGTTTAAAATATTAGAAAACCACCAATCATCCAGAAGAGAACTTTGGGATTGTGTTGGATATATAATTTTTGTTCGATACTTTGTCGTCCACGATGTCGTAGGTCACTTGATAGACTTCATCCTTTTCTCGTCGGTTGGATGGGCTGAAAATGTGCATTCCGTTTTAATTACCAAAACTCTACACCGGTGCATAGAGGAAACTGCCGGTTTTGGGTGATTTATGTGGGAATTGTCTACTAAGTTACGGTCGGTCTATTATTTGCACATTTTCGTTGGACTATCTCGTTATTGTTTAATATGGACAAAGTTCACCCAATTTATCCTATTATTTTGATTTGTGTATTTGGTTATATCAATTTGTTCTATTATTTCATCAATTGATATGAGAGTTGACCTTTTTTCTTTTCATGTTATAAGATTTATATTTGTATAATTTTTTTTGTTTAATAATTTTATGTAATTAAATTATTGAAAATTCATACCATATAATGAGAAAAATTATGGATTAAAGGATAAAGTTTTTTTTTTGCCCTTTTTATATTGTTTAATTATATAAATTGATTATAGATGGAATTACAAATTTAATTTAGTTTTTCTAAAAAAATTTATTTTTTATACTTGAATAATTTAAGCGGAGATTTTTAAATCAATTTATGATTTGATCAAGAACATGTAATGTTTAAAATTAAAATGTACAAATCAATTTGTACAATTATTATTCAATATTAAAAAATTTTAAAATTTAATTTTTTTTAGTTATTAGAATATTATTTTGATATAATTTGACCTAATTATTGAAGATTTAAACTTCATGATTCTAAATTAGAATAATTACATAAAGAAAAGTCTTCAATCAATTTTTGAAAATTCAAATACAAATAGTATCAATTTCAAAAAAATTTCATTTAGATAATCTAATGGAAGTTTAATATTTTTCTTCTTAAAATTGCATTGATTTTTTTAATGATTTTGTGAAATTGATAAGATGATTAGTTTTAGATAAATTTGGGCAAAGAAACATATACAAAAATGGCTTAAAATATAGCAAAATTAAATAAGTTTTCAAACCGGGTCGGTCTGATTATATAGGTGAATACTTGTGTCAATAATGTGTGGGACCACTTTCCAAACTTTATTTATGATTTTTTTCAAATTTTTTTAAAAATAAAAATATTTTATTTATTTTTGTCTAATTTATTTTAATAACTATTTAATATTATTTGGGTTTAAAAATTTTATTATATGTTTACTACATATTGGACTACTATTTGTAGCTTTTCCATAATTTTTTGGGAATAAAAATATTTTATATAAGTATTACCCTATTTATTTGAATATTAATTTTATTAATGAATAGGTTAATTAAAGTGATAAATCTATATAAGATAAGTGATAAGTCTACGCAGGATAAATGATAAATCTAAATAAGTCAATAAATTATAGACCTATTAGAATTGTATTTCATGTACAAATCTTCAATACATATATCTGCTTCATTATGAGCATAACTTCATAATATATTATCTCTCTCCCTCTTAACATGGCATCAGAGCCCTTTAAACCCTTAGGCCCTGTTTGGTTCAATTTGTGAAAAGGGAAAGGGAATGGAATCAAATAAAGAGAGGAAAGGGAATGGAAACTGTTATTTACTTGAAATGTTTGGTTCAGTCATGAAA
>JANHAO010019416.1:0-13232 GCA_026873985.1 Saraca asoca
CAATAATTTTCTTTCGTGTTTATTTTGACATTGTAAAACAGAGGAATCGAATCTAAATGGTTTTGTCCCTTATAGGCCGCACTCTAAATTGGATCATAAATAAAAAGTCTAACCTACCCTTTGAATGAGCAGGTAGGCCCACAGGCCACTGCATTTTTATTTTTCCTTTGTTAGTCCTGACCTCATGCACATTTGTTAAGAAAAAAAAATTATGAAAAGAAACACACCCTGATGAAAAATGCATAAAAAATTAAGGTTTCTTTAGTTTACAAAGTAACAACCACAACATGATTACACGTAATGATAGGCAAAATCTCTCACTCCTCAACATACAATCAATCAAAAATCAATCAGCCTTCAAAATCTCAAAGTTATCCATTTTGTTCAATTACTAACGAAGTATTAGAAAAATACATAACATAAGTTAAAAATATTTTATCTTTGAAGAAATTTGAATAGTTTCTTTAGAATCTTTAATTTTCACTTGTTTGTGATTCACTTTTCATTTTTCAATTTTTCTATTAAGAAAAAAAAACCCTTTAAATCATTAATCAGTAAACAATACATACAAATTACATTACATGAGAAATGGAATTAAACATAAAAAAGGAATCAAAACCACAATTCATTATATATATATTTATATATTTCTCATTAATCGTCCTTTTTATATTGATATCCATTGTAATCAATAACTCTGCGTGTGTTATAGTAATGTGTTTTCCTTGTCAATGCAAGTGAGTGCCGGATGCGCAAGAGCAGGTTTCTTCTTTCTTGTGGTAATAATCTGCCTATACAATAACTATTCTAAAATTAATCTCTTAGTAAAGTAGAGTTTACATAATAAGTTGGTTGGACCATCCTTAAACAATTTGCAGGTTTTGTAGTTGGGCCTATCCTATAGTAATCACCGACAATTCTTAAAGATGGTTTAGATGTGTCAATAAACCATTTTAATTTTTTATGATCTGTATTAATTAAATGATTATATAAAATATGTTGACGGTAAAATTTGATTTGGTAAGCTTAAATTTTAGTCAACCAGAGTAGTTCTTAAAACCCTAAACTGCAATTTGATTGTGTGCATAAGATACAGATACAGAAAGCTAAGGAAGAAGAGAAAGAACAAAGAGAGGACAGCAAGAGATTTTATCGTGGTTCGACTAAAATCCTTTGTTGGAATCCTATGTTCATGGATCATTTTATTTCTGCTTGGTATCATATGTCTACAGAGTGTTGAGTGCACAGTATATAACTTCTTTTTGTTTAGAAATGGCTTTCTCTCTCTAAGTTGTCTATAGAATTCTCTCTCTATTTTGGCAAAATTTCTACCTGTATCTTTCCCTCCCTCTACAATAATTTTTCCCTTTTATTTATAGAAGTAGGGGGTACAAATGTAATTGAACAAATTGTAAATCTGTTACATCAAGTAATAAATATGTTGATAATTTGGACTTCTGCAAGTTAGCTTTTGTAGACTGTAGGTTGGCTTTTACAGATTAATTTCTACAAGTAGGCCCTACAAGTTGGTGTCTGCGGGTTAGTCTCACAGTTTAATATTGGCTAGGGAAGTGTTAAAGCTCTCCTTTAAAGCTGGGAGTTTGTTGAGACCTGCGAGCTAGCTAGGACTAATGAGTTAGGAGCTAGTTGAGACCTGTGAGCTAGCTGAGACTAATGAGTTCACTGAGACCTACAAGCTAGAGCTCTTGTAGGTCTTATCTTTAGCAACTTGAAGCTTACACACGAGGTCTCCAGTGACTTGAATGATCTAGACCTTTTACCAATTAGACTTATCCGTTGGGCTTTTGCTGGCCCATTTATGATGACCTAAAAATACCCACAACATTAGCCCCCAGCTCTTAGTTTGCTTTGTGGATTAGGAGTTGTAATTTGCTTGCAAATGCTTGATATGCCATGTTGCCTTACTATCTTGAGTTTCATCTTTTGAATGTTTATGTGCATATTTACCTCGATAAACAAGGTTGTTGATAAGTTAAATGCTTAGTATATAATAGAAGATAATATGTATGACATGAGTAAGTTCCTACAAATCATAGCTAGATAAATAAGATGTTAGGTTGAATGACATGAATAGATTCCTGCAAATCACAACTTGGTAATCGTTAGATAAAAGGAAAGCCCGATAAGTTAATTGACTTTAGGTAGTATAAATTAAATTAATATAAAGGGCTTTAGCTAGTAAATCATGACTTAAAAGGATATGTGCCATGTTGGATGACCAATCAGTTGCATCAGCCCATCTCAGTTAGCAATGAATTCGAGCACCAGAGTGCCTCAACTGGTAATGAGTCTGAGCTATGGAGTGCTTGAGTGCCTAAATTAGTGCAAGGTTGAATGTCTAGGTAGGTCGCACTGATGCGCCTTAGTCTGCAGAAGATTTTGGTGGCCAGGTAGGTCGTAGAGATGTGCCTCAGCTAGCACTTCTTGGATGCAATGTCCCTATAGGTTGCACAGATGCACCTTAGTCCACATAAGATTTTGGTGCCCAGGTAGATTGTACGGATGCACCTTAGCTAGCACTTCTTGGATGCAGTGTCCTGGTAGATCGCACATATGTGCCTTAGTCCACACAAGATTTTGGTGCCCAGGTAGGTTGCACGGATGCGCCTCAGCTAGCATTTCTTGGATACGATGTGGGCTAGGAGCTGGCTTCTGGTATAATATTTTATTGAGAAGGGATGTTACTTTGGCCCTAAAAAAGAGAATGAAAACTAGTAGTAATAGAACATTTTAATGCAAAGATAAATTTGTATCTAGCTCATCCAAAATAGGAAGCACGGTACTGTTGCTAAAGCCAGTATAGCATGACCTCCATACTAAGTTTTTGTTTGGTTTGGTATTGAGCTCACGAAGACTGAAGGCACGAGCTTGAGGTTGCTAGGGATTTGATGGCAGAGAATATTTAGTTGCCTTAGACTTCAGAATCATATTTTGACTATTGCATGTATCTCTATTAGTAGGACCATCAGCCAAAAATATCTCATCTAGTATCACATATCAATGCTAGCATTCCTAATGATGTTGGTCCATTGTAGTTATGTGTATCAACTCCATCTGATCTGAAATCACCAGTTCCAACTCTAGTTGTTTCACCATAATTTTAATGATCATTGTAAAATGGCCTCCGGGCTCTTTCCTTAGCTTCTTTTAGCAATTGTTCTGATGAAGCAATAAAAGCTTCACAATTAGTTGTCTTTATCTACTGGTCTACTTCTCCTTTTTCTTCTATAATTGTCTTCACAGTAGCTCTTGAGACAACCACTAAAAATGAACAGAGATACTTCACATTGAATCATCTCACTACATGGTCAGGTCATGCTCTACTGCATGGTCACTGCACCTATGAACTCATCATCCAACCATCTCACTACATGGCCAAGGCAAGCTCTGCTGCATGGTCATTGCATGAGCTCGTCTTCAAACCATCTTGCTGCATGGTTACAGCATGAGCTCGTCATCGAACGTCATCTTGCTACATAGTCATGCAAAATCAGTTACAAGGCTAGAAATCTTCTAGCTCAGAATGATGCCATCTTCAACTCGCAGCTGTCTTGGATGCACTTCAGCTCGATACGATCTTGGATGCACTTTAGTTCATGAGGATGACTAAAGGTTCGATTAGTGTGCGAGCTCATCGTTAACTCGATCTCAATGCATGTCACTGTGAGATTAACATCACATCGCTTTTGCTGGTTAATATCAAAGCTAGCCTTATTACATGGCCACTGTGCAGGAGCCCGTTATCAAATCCAACTGCTGCATGGCTAATGTGTAAGCTCAACACCGAACCTAGTTGCTACATGGTCGTGCACAAGCTCATTATTGAATCTAGTTTCTACATGGCTACTATGAGCTCATCATCCCAATCACTGCATAACCACCATGCTTACATCTGGAACCAAACTCAGAATGATGCAGCTACTGTTGCTAATAATCTGCATGTGCAAGTTTATCATTAAGCCTGATTTCATTGCATGGTTGTGTAAGCTCAAACTGAGTTTTGCTACATGGCGGTGTGAGCTCAATCATTATGCTTACGTCCAGAACTAGGTTTAGAATGACACTACTAGTGTGAGCTTATCATTCTAGTTACTACATGCTATGCAAGCTCGTCATCCTAGTTGCTGCATTACTGTGGGCTTGTCATCAAACTGAGTTGCTGTAAGTTGTGAGCTCATCATCGAACCAAGCTACTATATGGCTAAAGAAGGCTTAGCCACTGGAATCCATGCGACCAAAAGTAAGCAGGAAAGTGGGAGATGTTGCTGGTGTTATCGATGAGGTTGAGTTCTTTGCAAAGACTTAAGAGGTCGTCGTTAGCTCGATACTCTGCATCCATTTCCATGGTCACAGATTGATATCGCCTTGGCACTACCTTGCTGAATAGCCATAATGCAAGAAGCGATCGGATTTTTCCTTATTTTAGAGCACTAGGATGGGTTTGTAATTTGGCCAGAATTTATTCTTCCTTTGTGGTAGAGATAGCAACTTTTACTTTTTCTAAGTTATAGATGTTGAATGTTCCAGCTACCTATTCACCTTTTTCAGGGAAAACAAATTATGAATGCCTAGATTGAAACTTCTAGACTCTAGCTACCATAATGGAACACCAGTAAGTGCTTAACTCACTATCCTGACACATCTTGCAGCAAGGGCTTTTGTTGCAAGATTTGAGAAGGTGAGGTTTTGTAGCTATTCATTTGATTTTTTCCACTAAAGCAAGACTAACTTTAAAAATATCCAAACTCTTAGAGGTAGATTTTTCAGCGATAAGCCATCACGATTAAACAAAAAATTAACCGGAATGTAGATGAGGCCCTCCTTTTAGTGCCAAAATGTTGACAGTAAAATTTAGTTTGGTAAGCCCAAATTTTAGTCAACTAGAATAGTTCTTGAAACCCTAAACTACTATCTAGTTATGCGTGTAAGATACAGATATAAAAAGCTAAGGAAGAAGAGGAAGAACAAAAAGAGGACAACAGGAGATTTTAACGTGGTTCAGCTAAAATCCTTTGTTGGATTCTATTGTTGGTCGATTTTAGTAATTGGTCAACTAAAGGTTCTGAAACCCAAACTGGTCTAAAAGGCGTAAAATTGCAAGAAAATAGCAAGAGCAAGAGGAAGGAAGAACAAGATAACACTGAAGATTTTTAACGTGATTCGGCTAAAGTCTATATGACCCCTACGTCCACGGTGGTTGTATTTGCTTTTTTGAGGTTATATCTCTATTCAATTCAATAGAGTTTCAATGCATACATTCTCTCACTATTTTGGTAGAGTTTCTGTATAAACTTTTTTATTATCTGTTACAATGATATATCCCTCCCTACTTATAGAAGTAGAGAGGGTTACAAGTGTAGTTTGACAAATTATAAAACTATCATTTCTGTCACTATGGGCAATAAATGCTTGACGGATAATAAATACTTGGCATTTCATTGTTAATTCTTGGGGGCTGATGTGCCGGTTCTAGGGGCTAACTTGTCAGTTAGGAGAATGTGCCTTTGGCTTATAACTAGGCTTGAGCATTCCATACCTATGCTCGAGGCAGCTCATTATGTAGTTCAAGCTTGCACCAGGTGACTTGCTAGTCATCCTAGTTAATCCCACACTCAAGTTCAATCAAGATAAGTCTTCTGGAAAGCAATGGGTCTACCTTGGTCTCGTCTCGCATCTTGAGCTCGCGGCTAGTGAGTTGATGCCTTTACTAGGCGTCCTTAGTTTTTTGATGACTTTAGGCCTTCTCTGACCTTGCTTTAGAAATACCCACAACATAAGCCCCCTAACCTCAATTCACTTTGCTGGCTAGGAGTTGTTTGCTGGCAAAGTCTTCACTTAAAGTCTGCAATGTTGTCAAGTCTTCGTGTTCAGTTTGTCATGTTGTCATTTCAAGCTTTAATCTTTTGTTTCATTTGCATCAGACCATACTTCCTACTATACATGTTTTATAGTTGTTGGCATGGCAACCTTATTTTCTTTTGGACCGTTCAATCAAGAACAATTAGATATCCTCTGAACTCTTTAGTGAAACCAGACTAGTCTATATAAGGCATGAGAAACCCTTCTTCTCCACATAAGGTGTATATGCCTTGTTGTAATAGTTCCTCTTCGAGGATCCTAGGAAGTTTTGTTATAGGAAGCTCCCATGGACAATTCCTCTTTAAGGATCCCAGGAAGCTTTATTACATTCCCCCACAGCCCCCTTATGGCTGCACTGAACAATATAGCTCTTTCACCCTTGTTCTTTGGCTTCCTTTCATGGTGGGGTAGGGTGTCTCTAGGTCTCTAAGTACATTAGGGAGATGAAGCTAAAGGATGCTCTCCTTACTTAAGAGGACTAGTAGAGATTTGAGCAGCCATCTTACTTGCCTCAAATGTTTATCGTTCCACTCCATGTGCTTTGGGGGCATTCAAGTTGGTGAAAAAGCTGTAAGCTTGGGAAGAGGGTGATGGAGAGTTGAAGAAGTTTGGCTTGCTCGCTAACCACATGGCTTGTTGGACTTTAGCTTTTCCTCAATCAACTGGAGGCTTCCTTTAATTTGCAGGATTTGGTTCTTAAAGGGCCATTTCCTCTTGCATATTATAGTTGTAAGCTTATTCTAATCTTTGTATTTCAAATCTTTATGTAAATTCACCTCATTAAAAGACGTTTTTAATGATACTGCGTATTATTCTTGTCTTTCCAATTGCATCATGTTGTATGCTTCATATGTTGCAGAAGATAACATGTAAGCTTTTCATGAACAGACTCCTGCACATTATATCTTAGATGAATATGGAGTTAAACAACTAATTGGTTACATTAATTTGTATCAATTGACAATGGACTTGAGCATCAAAGTGCCTCAGTTGGTAATAAGCTTTTGGGTCACATGAAAGCTATGAGTAGTAGGTCATATGAGAGTTATGCCTTGAATAATTTGAATGCTTAGATTGCACTTTAGCTAGAATAAGCTTGAGTGTGGGCGATTAGATATGCCTGAGCTAGCACGAGTTCATGTGCTCAATGGGCGATTAAGTGTAGCCAAGCTAGAATGAGTTCGTGTGCTCAGTAAGTGATTAAGTGCGCCTGAGCTGGCACAAGTTTGTGTACTTAATAGACAATTAGGTATGCCTAACTTGGCACAAGTTCATTTGCTTAATGGGCAATTAGGTGCACCCAGGCTAGCACAACATCATATGCTCAATGGGCTATTAGGTGTGCCCAAGCTAGCATAAGATTGCGTACTTGATGGGTGATTAGGTGCACTTAGACTGATATGAGGTTACATGCCTGGTGGGCAATTAAGTGTACCTGAACTGGCATGAGTTTGTCTGCTTAGTAGGTGATTAAGTGCATCCGAATTGGCATGAGGTTACATGCTCAATAGGCGATTAGGTGCGCCCAGGCTAGCATGAGGTTACATGCTCAGTAGGCAATTAGGTATGCCCAGGCTGACAAGAAGTTATGTGCTCAGTAGGCGACTAGATGCGCCCGGTCTGGCACGAGGTTGTGTGCCCAGTAAGTGATTAGGTGCGCTTGAGTTAGCATGAAGTTAGGTGCTCAGTGGGTTATTAGGTGCACTTGAGCTGGCACGAGGTTGTGTGCTTAGTGGGTGATTAGGTGCGCCTGAGCTGGCATAAGTTCATGTGCACATGGACGATTAGGTGTGCCTAAGCTAGCATGAGATTACGTGCTTAATGGATGATTAGGTGCACTTGAGCTGGCACGAGATTGCATGCTTAATTGGTAATTAGGTGTGTCCAAGCTGGCATGAGTTCATGTGCTTAACGGGTGATTAGGTGTGCCTAAGCTGGCATGAGGTTGCATACTTAGTAGGTGATTAAGTGCGCCTAAGTTGGTATGAGGGTGGGTGTTCAGTAGGTGATTAGGTGCACCCAGCTGGCATGACATTGTGTGCTCAGTGGGTGATTAGGTGCATCCAAGCTAGCATGAGTTCATGTGCACATGGGTGATTAGGTGTGCTAGAGCTAGCACGAGGTTACGTGCTCGTTAGGTGATTAGATGCACCTAAGTTGGAACATTGAGCTAGTCACATAAGAGCTGCAAGTAATAGGTCACATGGAAGCTGCACCTTAATTAGCATCGGTTAGTCACGGTGTAGACAAAAAGATACAGTTCATTACTTGCGATCTACGATCTTATAGGTTGTTCGACATACTTCTCATTTATCCGCAACCCTTGAGTTTCTGCCATTACTTCATGTAATGATTACTACTTCTAGTGAGCATTTTTGCTAGGCTAGCCTCAACTTAACGCTAGCATCCGCTGAACCGTTAGATTTTGGGTATCTGAAGAGTTCCCAGATCCAATGGTTAGACTCTGTGTGATATAATTGGACACGTTCTCCCCCTTTTAATCTATCATTTGAAATCCAAAGCTTCCAAATTCTCTTTTCTTGTTCTCTCTTTATCATATTGATGATCGTTCACTGCTATTTGTGTCATTCTGACTGACCAGGCTCGTGGTTGGGGTTTCGATAATCGAGAACTAGCTTTGTCCCCATTTTGGACCTCTTCTTATAGTTAACACAGTGAGTTTTTGGTTTTTGGTTTCTATTTCATGTTCTGCATTGAGCTTTGCTTGTTTTTAGTTGGAAAATGATCTGAAATGTTGGTTGAACCTATTTACCTATACCTTTTCTTTCATTGTGATCAGTTTGTCTAGTTAGCCCATCAATAGATGCTAGGGTTTCTGATTATTATTTGAGTCTTCCATTATTTTTCTGGGATTTAATGGCCTAGTAGTCAAGCCCTCCCCCTGCGTGTCTATAGTTTGGATCTTGGTGACTCAAGGCATATGTGATCTTTTACATAGGAGGACCTTTGTTAGGGTAATTTTCTGAGAGTTAAGGTTGGTTTGCCTTTAGCGACCTGATCATTCCTTTTTCTTTGTGTAGATGTCTCCACCTCGTAGACACCACTGTCACCTAATAGGAAGCGAAAATATTGAATCTCAGAGCGGTGAGGTCACAGAGGAGTTCGCAGCTCGTCCTAAGCCCAAGGGGTTTATAGCTTGTTCCCCTTTTACTCATCACCCTTTAAGTGTCAAGTTCAGCGAGCTTGAAGGGATAGCTCAGGCATATCATTTTTCAAAGGGTTGTCGTATCTTGGCACCTTCTCGTAACGACCATGCTACTCTCCCTCATTTGAAATTCATAGCAATTAGCATCCAACATCTTGGTGCTGGATTTAGATTCTTGGTCCCTTCTTATATGATTAATTTTTTGAATGAGCTAAGACTTTTCCTTTTTTAGTTAACTCTGAATTCATACTCTCGGCTGACTTCCTTAGCACTTATCTATCTTAAAAATGGCCTTGCACCCTATTCAGCAAGAGTCCTTTGCAATCTCTATAGTATCAAGAGCATCAGACTACGATAAGGGATTTACTACCTCTCAGCCCATTTGTCTAAATACAAGAAAATTCTTCCTCAAAGGGATGCTAAGGGGAAATCCAACACTAGGAATTATAAGACCCATTGGTGTTACATTTCTTGTCCTTCCTTAGGCTGACTTCAAAACTTCTCATTTGTGTTAAGTCTTGGTAAGCGAGCTAGAAGGATGCAGGTTAGCTTTGGCACTTATTTCACTTCATTTCAAATCTAAGCTTTTGTTATGTCTTTGCATATGGAACCGGAAAGAGAAACTAGAGCTAAGGGTGGAAGAGACCAAAGTGCTCGACCACTTCATTACTTCCGAAGATTTTTAGAATGACCTGAAGTTAGACGAAAAGCTTCTGTGGGCACAAGGGCTCTCCCTTGCTCTTGACATTGAGCTTTTTGACAGCTTGTGAGATATTGGAGCTTTTGGGGGTCAGAGAGGTTGCTCCAATAGATTTTGGGGAGCATAGAGATATAGCAAGACTTAATCTTACTAGACCTCCCCTTTTAGCTAGGTCAAGGCTCGTTACCATTCTGACTTTTGCTCACATTAGTCATCCTTCCCCCTCGGTAGTTATGGAGGAGAATTTACTGGCATTGATCCCTGTTTCATAGCTAGAATCATTTGAGGTTGCAAGAGGGCCAATGAAGTCTCTTGACTATAAGGAGAAAACTCCAGACGAGCCTCATTCCAAAAAATAAAGGACTGACAAAGGGAAGGAGATCATTGTTGGTTTAGAGGAAGAGTCCAAAGACATGTCAAGAAACCTAACCAAAGGCCTGGGCCCCAAGACATTGGTATACTATAATTTTCTTCACAGAAATGTGGATTGGGTTTTAGGAACTTGTACAAAGGCATTGGAATATAAGGAGATATGTGGTAGCACCTTGGTGAGCATAATAGTTTGCCATTGTTTGCTAGTTGTATCCTTTTTTCCTAACTTTTCCCATTCCTTGGCAAGTGATCTAACCATTTTGGTCTTTTCAGAGCACATTGAAAATAATAAAGTTAAGGGACGAGATCATAATCTGGGAAGAGGAGCAGGGCAAGTGTGAAAGCAACCTAGCTTTTTTGACTATGAAAGCAATGGAGCTGAGGAAGAAACTGGAACATGCTGAGACCCAGCTACAGGGGCACTAAGGTTGCTAAAAGGGAGGATGAGGATGTGTTGCTTTGCAAGATGACCAATGTGATCTCAAGGCTCCATAAAGTGGCTGACAATTTAAGGCAGTCGTAAAGCGAGCTAGAAGTGATAGCAAGGTAGGCTAAGGTCGCAAAAAAGAAGGAAGAAGCTGCTAGGGAGAGGGCAGCTTGTGCTGAGGATAGGGCCGCCTGAGCTAAAGATAGGGCTACACGAGCTGAGAAGGAGGTTACCTAAGTCAAAAGGGAGACTATCGCCATGGTTGTGCAAAATGAGGATATTGCGATCTTTGACACCACTGATAGCTTTCTGTTTACTCTATGGCAAAAGCATTTGAGCATGGACTTTGCATTTTTTAGTGGAGACGTTGAGGCAATTATTCAATATTTCATGGAAGACACAAAGGTAGCTTTGGTCCCAGGTGTAGAAATTAGTGGTAGAGGTCCTCCTACTCGAGGTGACATTCAGACTAAGGGTAGCTCGCTGGTCGAAGAAAGAGCCACGATAGGGTCTGAAGAACAGATGATAGAGAATTCGCATGCACCCCTTGCAGACTTTTTAACCTATCAAGATCCACCTAGGCCCCCGACCTCTTCATAGATTGTGTCATTGCACCTTTGCCTCATACTTTTTATTTTTTAACACTTTAAATGTATTCTGACTGGACAATTGTCTGTAATGATAGTTATTATTTTATGATGAACTTGTATCAGCCACTTATTTCGAGATGAATTTGCTTAAATCTGCTATTCATTCTGGTTGATTAACTTTCCAGATTTTTACCAAGTCAAAATATTTGAGTATTATGTTAGCAAATCGTGGCTTCATGCCTGAATGCTTAGTAGGCGGTGACTTTTATAACTCCCAAGATAGCTGGTCGAGTTAATAGTTTGAATGCAACTTAAAAGGGTTCTGGTCAAATTTATTTTGAGATCTGTTTGCCTTAAGAGTAACATTCTGAAGATATGTCTAAGAGTTCACACAAAATAGGAGAACTTTGGGCATTTTTATTGGGATTTGAATAATGGTACAAAATTACAAAGCTAAGCTTGAACTTATTGACAATATGGCCAAAGGCGTTCAGCGTTCCATGCTCGAGAGATTTCAACTTCATCTACATTTGTTAAGTGATAAGCTTCGTTTTCTTAATTCTCCATTATTATGAATAGACCTTCCCAATTTGGTCCAAGCACCTTGTCATTAGCCTTGCAGGCTCCCGGCAAAATAAGGCGTAACATGAGATTGTCTACCCCATAGCTTTGAGCTTGGACCTTTCGGTTATAATGTCTCACGACCTATGTTGATAGGTTGTGATCTTAAGCAAGCTATATCCGTTACTTCTTCAACAAGGCCAAGATTTATGGTGAGCAGTTAGTTATTATCCTCCAGATTGAAAGTAACCTTTCGATGTGAAGTTACTTCAAACTCCGCTAGTATTATAGCTTCGGATCCATAAACCATTGAGAAAGGAGTCTCTCTTGTGGTGCTACGAGCTGTGGTTCTGTAAGCCTAAAGTACTTTTGGCAGCTCGTCTACCCATTCTCTCTTCCTAACCTCCAGTTTTATCTTCAAGATCTGTTCGATGATCTTGTTAACTACTTTCACTTGCCCATTAGCCTGAGGATGATCTACTACCAAGAAACTTTTTACAATCCTGAGGTCATTATAGAACTTGATAAACTATTTGCTGTTGAATTGGGTCTTATTGTCTGTTATAATCTATTAAGGAATCTCGAACCTGCAAATAACGTTATTCCAGATGAATTTCTTGATTTTTGAAGAGGATATTTCAGCCAATTCTTTCACCTCTGGCTACTTTGTGAAGTAGTCAATAGCCACTATTGCATATTTACAGCTCCCATGGCCTGTGGGGAGAGGCCTGATTAAATCAATGCCCCATATTGCAAAGGGCCAAGGGTTGACCATTTATTAAAGTTAGGCTGGAGGAGCTTACAGAACCTTAGTAAACCTTTGGCATTTACCACATCATCTAACAAAGTTAATTGTATCTTGTTTCATGGTTGGCCAATAGAACCCTTACCAGAGTGCTTTTTGAGCCAAAGATAGCCCTCAAGTGTGGTTTCCACAGTGACTAGCATGAATTTCCTCTAAGACAGTGTCATAATCAGGGCCAACGATGAAGGTTTTTGCTTAGCCAAGATGAGGGAAAACGGGCCGAAAATTTCAAAAATTTTCTTCTTCTCTTGGTTGAGCAAACTCCCAAGGATCCATTGGTTTGAGGTCTCAAAACAACGTAGATCAAATCTAGAGTATAAGAAGAGCTTACTAACCTTTAGTCCAGCTCTTTCACAGTGGAAGACTATGGATATTCACACCAAGAAAATCCTCTTCATGGCCTCAAAAGCTTCCTCTCCAAGTACAAGCTTGTAGAAGAGCTTGAGTGGGACTGGATAGAGCCAAGAATCGAACCATTCGGCCTCTTCTCCCTCTCCCTCTTGGTTCAGCCCTCCATCGCCGAGAAGTTTCTCAAGCTTCGGCTTCCTTCTTTCTTTTTTGGTTCAAAATCGAATGGAATTGCCCCCTTGTGTCTGTGTGTGTGACGGACAAAATGAGCAAAAGGGAGAAGCTCAATACGGCGCCGTTTTGGGGGGGGCTTTAATGAAACAATTTCATAATTCCTAACTTGTCCCAAAACTTGCCACAAATTACATTTTGGCCCCAAAGCT